>JAKOGI010000649.1:0-195000 GCA_029747015.1 Carnegiea gigantea | reverse complement strand
TGGAATTTTTTTGGTCCTTTTTACCTGTGTTCCTAAATTTTCTTTCGAAACTGCACATAAGTCTTTTTTTTAAAGTAAATTAGACATCTTTTAAATAAATGGGTGCTTAGGTCATTTTGCAACTTTTAGAACTCATGTTTGACCATATACCAAAGCTAATAACTCATCCAAAGAGCCAACGTAACAAGATTTGTACATAGATTAAGACTTGTAGCTATCTCTCTATGATCTCTTGCATTTAGGCAAAACCTTAAACATATTTCAATTATTCATTATCTTCTAATGACCCAATCCATGTAAAATCCTTGACTTCACCATTCAAATAATTGAATTCTTCATCTTTGAGCATGATGTAGTCCATTAGCAATATCCAACTTGGCTAAACAATAAAAATGAAATGCTTAGAACCATAAATCAATATTTAATTAAATGCAACTTATACCACATAGACCTAGGTATGGTATCTAAGCCATGACGACAACTAATCCATTTCAAACTCATTCTTAATCAAAGTGTATATAAGATACCAAACTGAGACCATAAAAAGAGATTGAAGGAATGACGGTAATCATAAACACTCCTTTATGAGCATCTTGACCTTACTTGCAAGTCATAAATGGATTTGGCTAAGCACTATATAACAACTTCTAGATGTAACCCTATCATATATATCCATATGTGCTTACATGCTTGCCCTTAGGGCCGACATATTTTTTAGCGTATGGTCAAGGTCTTCCATCAAACCCGAGGTCATAGTCTAAAATTCATTCATAGTTGATCATTAGAACGGTCTACATCCATCTCCATTCAAAAATGCCTTCACAACTCTATCATTATCACTACTGGACTGTTATCATATCAGACATGACCAAGTCGTTGATCTTATCCTCTTGTTTAACAATGGACCATCGATGAGGACTCCATCGTAAGCTTTTGAGAACTACTGGTCACCAAACACCAACATATTAGCTCTATAAAAATCCATCCCACTCTATGGCCAAGGGGTCATTTTCTTAGTCAAAATGGAAATGTTAAAATGTCTAACCCTTATACTCATGCCTACACTTAGGTTGATCCATCCACCTAGTCACTTATCAACTGAGCATAGAGTTGAGACCCTTGGTAAGTCTTTCTCTTCTCATCGAGGTCGATTTAGCTCTAGAATTGAGTCATTTCCTAAAGTTTGTTAACATGACCACTAATCCGAGAAAAAGATCCCTAACTACTCCCTAGTAGACCTCACATACTTATGATGAAGTCACCATCAAACTACATAGACTTTGATCAAAGAGCAGATTCAAGCCCTACAATGGTTAGTGCGTAGAGTAGTTTGATTGTCTCTGAATGCAAACTCGTCACACACTAACCAATATGTTGACTATAAGTCATTTATTTGTATGCTTGCATGTAAATTCATACCTGTACATACATTCATTTATCATCTTATTTTATTATTTAATAATTCATTATGAATAAGTAATTGACCAAAATTTGGGACATCTAAAAGACAAACATATTGGTTGGAGCATGTGCTTGGGGTAAAGGAAATGGCGAATTTGTGATGTTCATGCATCCTAACCAAGACCTTTGACCCACCATCTTAGGTTTTTAGACCAATTTTCATGTATTTGTTTTACATTTTCTTAGGCATAGGAGTCATCTTTGTTCTTGAAAATGGTTTCTAAACTATTGTATAAAAATCTTGTCCTTGTTTGGGTTATAATAATGTAGTAACTACAACCATTCCACTTTTCTACAATAAAGACCGACTCAATCTAAAGCGATATCTCCCATAGTAGGGGCATCTCTCTATAGGGATACACTCACCCAATATAGGATCCGCAGAAGGGATCCCTTTTTCCCCCTTATCGTAATCCGAGCCCTATAGATTGGCAACTCTACTAGGGAATATGGTGGATTTTTATCTAATTCTAGGTGGTCTTAAGATGAACATATGTTGCATCCTTCCTTAAAACATTCGAATGTTGGTCATACATATTTTTATATGTTTTATATATTTGTGCCTTATATGTGTATGAAAGCCTATGTGAACCTGATCCGTACGCATTTCATTTTCGAGCCTTTTCTTAGGTGTAGTTATGATCTTACTTGGTGAAGGTTCTAAATGGATAACAATAAGATATTAATGGTGCCTCCATGTACTCAACTACCTATCTAGGAACTGGACTTGCATGCACGCTCACCTCAATGCATTTTTCTACCTCGAGACCACCTAACACAAATAAAAGCAAATGAATGACCTTTTAGTGAGCTCTCTAGGGACACAGGGGCCACCACGTACTTAACTAGTCTCTCATACCATCTTTATCTTCATCGCCATATCCAGTTCATTATCTGATTTAATCTTCATTAATTTATCCCCCCATACGTGTCTGTCTCTAACCAGCATTAGCTACCTCCCAAGTTACATTTCTTTTTCCTTTTCTTTTCCCTCTATACATAAGCATGCTGCTTATCGAGGTATATAACCCCTTCACCTATATAACCTTGACATCTTAAGTAGCCTTGTTTGATCACCCTTTTATACCTCAACATTCATGTGTGATTTTTATCAATCCTTCTGTCATAGATAAATCTATCATATGTATCCATGTCAATCCTTTTATCATAGATTAATCCTTTCATTAATCCTTGTACAAGGATATATAGGCAATCCACTAGGATTCAATCTATATCACGTGAAGCTTTCCCATGATCCACTTATACATATGTCCATCATTATTATTAGGTTTTCTAGTTATGCAAATCACGCTCACGTTCACGCCCATAGGATTACCTTTGACATTCTTTATTGTTTATACATACACATGATTTTTTCTTTTTTTTGTAATTTTGTTTTCCCTGTAATAGATATGAGTCTCATCCTACTTCACTCATACATAGTTTTGATTAATACTTAAGCTTTTGACCTTATGCACATAATCCTTTACCATATATATGGCACACTTAGCCTTGTACATCTCAACTTTTAATAGGTGCATAGGTCGTTCTTTCATTTTGGCTAAATACGCTATTCACACGCATGATCACTCCCACTGTCATATGACGTCCAAAGTAATTGACTCATATGTTCCATATTTTGTTCTCTATTTATTTTTTATCCCCTAAAGCCATCGTATATATAAATTCTTGCAAGTTACTCTCTTGCGAAGTACCCTAATAAAGCTTGTCTAATACCCCATCGAAGGTTTCCCCATTCCTATAAGAGGTAGCCATGTTCTCTTCGGCATGAATGTGAATTGTGCATGAAGTATTATATCTAATTCATCTAACCATATAATCGAAAAGAGCCATAATGGAAAATTGGTCATATTATTTTATTTTATATGATGGGCTTACGAATTTCGTTCCTTTGTATATAAGCCTCTCATATTAAGCCCATGCGAGAAATCAACATTATACATATATTCTTGTCATATTATAAACTTACACTTATTTTTTCAAAATAATGCATAGACTTGTCTTTTGCAGAGTTAGTTTAGAGCACTCCTTTCAATATAACCTTCCATATGACTTCAATGTTGAATAGAGGAGCTCTTTTTTTCCACTTTGACTTCTCATTTTGAGGAATAACTTATCCCATATGTTTCATAGTTTGGGAGCTTACTTATAAGTGCATAGCACAGCCTTCATGATCAAGTTTGCATGACCCGCTAGAAATGGCAAGATCAAGGATACCATAAGAGAACTTTAATTCCTTAGTGGAATCCTACCATGTCACTATTTCACCAAAGCTTCACCATTATCGAGTCGACTTTTGCAAAAGATATGCAAAAATTAACTATTAGCTAAGGGGAGATCCAAGGCAGTTCACCTTATTGAACCCTGTAATCCATTTACAAGAACTATATAAGGCCTGATCCCTATAGGTAGCTCACATCAAGCTCAACATTTTTTATCTTTTTTATGCTTTGCTACACCCTTAAGGCAAAAAAAAATGTACTTCATGAACTATTTTAGGCCCGGTTCCTCACTCACGTCGAGTATGATTTAAGAACTTGAAAAATCCAGACAAAACCATATACTCATCCTAGGGAAACGTATGAAACCTTTGGGTTCGCCCATGCATGTACATATTTAGTTTTTTAAAAAATTAAAAAAAAGGCAAAAGGCTCCCTAGTCTAAAGTGTCTGCAGTGGACACCATGCAAAAGTTAGGACTAATTGTCAGAAGGTAGGAAACATAAAAGAAAGAGTGATCGGCTTAGAAACTAAAACAAATCAACCTGAACAAAATAACAGTTGAGGAAACTGTATATAATGGAAACCCGAAGGGTAGCCAAAGTTATGGCATAAATAAAAACAAGAAAGAAAGTTAGTCAACTCTATAGATTTTTATGTGCTTCACTTGTCATGTCATTAGAAGGGGGACAATCTATTTTTCCTCCTCTATAAGTTCCATTTTTGTACATAATTGATGTATAGGCACTTGCCCCTCTTTATAATTTTTATTTATTGCTCATTCATCTTCATTTGATCCATCCAAGAAGCGACTGTCATCTGTTCTCAAAGGGCACAATAGGCAACAAGCAACATAAAAGTCAAAGGTGATAGACCATCAAGATCAATCAAGATTCTCAGGATCGAAGAATCAAGCACACCAACATCTATGATTAAGTGTTATAAGGCAACTGAGAGTTATTCACAAGTGCTGCGATCAAACTCTTGAAATAAATAAAGGAAAGATATTCCTTACCTTTTTTTTTATGCCCTATCACTTATTGTGCCATGGCACGAGCACATTTGCCCTATCCAAAACTGATGTCTTAGTCTCTCACCATCTTTTCTCAAGCCTTTCAACCACCTATCTCTCACACTTGCCATATCCAGAGGTAATTTCGTTCCTATATCCTCAAGCCCCTCAAACTCACACCGCTTTGTTCCTATGAGGACTCTTTAGAAGAAACTCTATGTTGTGATGCTCATAATATGTCTAGCACTCCCAAATGGACCTTTTGTTTTCATAGAATTTCATGACCCTCTCCCTAAAAAAACATTGTGAAAATCAAGCTCTTCCTATTTAGTCATCTTTAACCTTAAATAAATCCAATTGTTCCCATATGCCATCTAACTCTTTGGTAACACACTTGCATCAAATAAGGATTTGTTTTCCTGATGGTTCTTAAGCTCTAGATTTACATTTGCACGACTCATTTTTCCTACATAGTTCATATTCATGATATTTGAAAGGGCAACTTTCGTAAGGATTTATAGACAACATTCTCCATGGTCGCAATAAAGGAAACTTTTATATGTTGGTCACGACTAAGTCATCTCCCTACATCGATCATGCACTAGTCTATAAGCATTTATTCACATCTCATCATACGTTTTATAAGATCATCTTGCTGCATTCTTCATACACTTGCTAGGGGCATCTCCACATATTCATTATACTTTTTCTAGGGGAATCATCTCACATTCATCATGCATTAGTGCATTAGCCTAGAAGCATTTGCTTATATCCCAACATTCATGTGGGACATCTTCGTGCAAGCATCATACATTTGCAATAGCTATTTCCTACACATTCATCAATCATTTGCTAGGGATATGTCTATTCATTCGTCATACACGTACTTTGGGGCATTTCTCTACTTTCATCTTACATTTAGTATAGGCAACTACTTGCATGCAAGTTACATTAGCTGGGAGTGTCTCTCTCCATTCATCGCATTTTATCTACGCATATTACCACCAGGCCTCTTCACCCTATTGATATGAGATATTCACCCTAATTGCTAAAATCCGAGCCACCAGACTCTTGCTACCTGACGTGGCGGCTTCTCAAAACTTAAGCCAACTCTTCTTAAGTTGCCAAAGCTTAAGGAACTTGATCCAGATTCATCACCAATACAAAGCCTATTAACCCCAAATCGCTTTAAACTTTGGTTATGCTGATCCAAGCTGCTCCAAACTTGAATTATTTAACCCTGAGTAAATCCTAAGTCATTTGATCTTAAGTCATCCAACATTGACTCGTCTAACCCTAAGCGCTCGACCGTAAGTTGCCAAAGCCTTAAGTTGCCTAAGATTGAGTCACCAAAACCCTAAATAACTTTACTCTAGATCACTATCCAAACATTGAATGAACTTGACCCTGAGTCGTTCAACTGATCCTGAATTGCTTGATTATGATTCACCCCAAGCTAGAGTTATTTGGCCTTGAGTCATTATCAGCTTAAGCTATTTGATCTTAAGTCGCCAAACCCTTAAATTTTCTTACTGCATGTCTTTCATCATGACCTAAGCATATTGACCCTGAATTGCTTGACCTTGACTTGCCCAAACTTTAGGTAACCTGATGTTGAGTCATCACCAACACCAAGTTGTTGGTCCTTGAGTTACCTGACCCTACTGATCTCAAGTCACTCCAGCCATGAGCAATTTGACCCTAAGTCATTCCTATTCTAAATATCTAACCCTAGCTCACTTGGCCCTAATTCCTCCAAACTTTGAATCACGTAACCCTATGTCGTTATAAACTATAGGTTGCATGACCCCAAGTTGCCTTTAACCTTAAAATATTCAACCCTGAGTTGTTCCCACCATTAATTTGGTTGACCTTGAGTCATTTGTGTTTGCCATGAGTTGTTGGCCCATGAATATTCCTAACCTTGAGTTGGTTGCCCTTAAGTCACCCAAAGTCTAAGTTTCCTGACGTTGGGTCATTGGAAACCCTAAGTTGTATGACATTGGGTCACCTTTATCCTTGAAAATATTTAACCCTAAGTTATCTCACCACTAAATTTGACCTTGATTCATTTGAGTTCACTACAAGTTACTTACCCTAAGTTTGAATACACCGAATCACCTAAATATAACTTGAGATTACTTGATCCCTAGTCATTTTAATCCTAAACCATTTGGCCCTAAGGGCCTGTTTTTTTGGTCGAGAAATATGGGCTGGGAAATGGGTGAAGTTGGTTGAGATTGGTTACAGTGAGTTGAAGTGGGTGTTGAAGTAGGTCGAAGTGGGTTGAAGTAGGTCGAAGTGGGTTGAATGGGTTAAATGGGTTGAATTTTTTCATATGATGGGTACAAGTTGATTAAAATAGTATAAAGTGGATTAAAGTTGGTTGAAGCAGTTGAAGTTGGTTGAAGTGGGTTTTTTTTATCGAAGGATTTACCAACAAAAAGAACAGGGCCTAAGTCTTGTCAATCCCAACTCATTTAACCCTGAGTCATCAAACCATTTACTTGTCTGACCCCGAGTTGTTATCCACCCAAAGCCAATGCCACAAAAACTTCCAGAGTGCTCTGTCTAAGAGCCAATGATATTTTGTCTAAACATGAACAAATTACCCGGAGTCATTTAAACTATCCTGAGTTCTTTGACCCAAGTCACTTGAGCTAACTTTGTATCAATTGACCCTAAGTCATTCCAAATTTAAGCTTTTGAACCTTGAGTTGTCCAATGGATTACTTGTACCAACTTTGAATCATTTGACCGTGAGTCATTCTAAACCTAAACTTTTTCGACCCTGAGTTATCAAATTATGCCTCTAGCTTGTGCATATTTGCCATAATTGTGCATAATATGGATTCTACAAGTCAAAATTCATGTGTCACCCATGGCATTGATCTTTGCTTTTAACGAGCTCGATCAATCAGGGGTAATTTACAGACACCAAATTTTTGACTCACCCTTCACTAAAGTGCATTTTATTTTTTATTTTTTTGGTAAAATTCAATAATACAAAAACATTTAATACAGGCTCAAATATGAGCCAAAGTTAAAAATAAAAAGTTGGCAAAGATCCACAAGCCAAATGACTCAAATGCCCCTCATCCAATTCCACTCCAAAACCCCAAAAAAAAGAAAAATAACCATTCAAAAAAGAAGGAAAAAACCCCCAAAAAAAGGGAAGAATCCCCCCTCCACAAAATCCCTAATCAGTTTGACTTGTTCATTATTTTTTTTTTCCAATTTTGTTTTTGCTTGTTTTTATACTTTTTTCTTTGCATACTTCTCTCTCTCCTCACATGGCCTACATCTACTATAAACATGCATCTTTCAAATATTGGTAACCATCAAACCCCCATCTTCTAACCATTAACTCAAAATTCTAACTTAATTTTGTTTTTGTTTTAGGCTAAATTTTTTAGGGGTTACCTTCCTTTGTCTGTAAATATTCTTCTATTTCTCTTAGTGCGATGGATCTCCTTTTTGGAAACTTTAAACTCTCTTCTCTGTTCTCTAATTCTCTTTAAACATTTCTTAGTTAGGTTCACATAATTTTAATTAGTTTTTTTTTCAATAGCTAGTTAATTCTAGTACAGTTTTTTCTAAGTCTTTACACGTTTTCTTACAAAACAAAATGTGAAGAAATTACATAAACTTCTGGCTTATGTTTAGTTTAATTAGTTCTCTCAAAAATGAGTTAAATCTAGTCAAACTTCCCAAGTCTTTTATTTTGCTACTATATTCTTTATTGTCTTTGTATATGTATGCTCATTCATTATTTTTCTTGTACATATATTTTCATTTTGTTATTTTTCTTAATCTTTTGCTTATTTATACCAGCGTACTAACATTTATTTCTTGTGTTCTTCTCTTATTTTTGGGTTAGGCTGGTACTCGATGGTCCTTTGGACCCACTGCATCCTTATGTCTATTTAGGACCCTTGCAGTCGTTTCCACTACTTCGATTTGGAACAATTTTGTGAGTGAATCAATAAGGTTGTGAATTGTTTCTAAGCATATGTATTTTTCTTCTTTTTTTTTTTCCTTTTTTCCTTTAGCATCTTCATTTTCATATTTGGAATAACAATAACTTAAATGGGCTAAGTGATGCTTACAATCAATTGAATAACAAATCGGAGTCAAGAGGTTAAACGCAGGAGGCTTGTAAAATTTTCATGGGCTAAGTTTAGAAGCAGGTTTTTTGGTTCATTTGGGGTCAAATCTATGTTTTTCTTATTTCATTAGCTATATCAGTGAATGATATTTCCAACAAGGGGTCATTGGCCCAAATTAGAGTTCAGAAGTGGCCATAATACCAATTTTTCTAGTGTCCAATTTGTCCCAAAATAGACCGCCATTCTATTTTCAAATCCTTTAAAATAATTTCTTCATGTAGAATTAAACATATTTTTAGAACTTTCCAATTTGATTTTTCATGTCTCCTAACGCATTATTTTGTGAGATATGAAACTTCAACGTTATAGATCTACATTTGGGTTTTTGCACTATTCAGATTTGACCCCCCATTTTGAAATATAAAAAGGAATATCTTAAAATGTCCGAAAAATTAAAACAAGAATTAGACGCATTTCTGATTTGGTTACTTTCTCCCATTCAAGATTTTTAGCAATATTCATATCCAATAATTTCTAGCAAAAAATACCTACGTTTTTTGCTTTACCGAAACTGTATCTATTAATTCCGAAATTTTACCAGTAAAACTAGAACCAATAAGGAGCACTTAGGCTCTAAAATCACCTCATTTGAATGCTTCTTAAATAATATATGAGTTTTTTAAAGTTTGGCATACATAATGTCACATAAGGTACAACACAATGAGGTTTTAAATTCATTCTCTCCAACTTAAAGATCTTCGAAAATACCCAAATTCAACAGTTATGGTCTTTATAGAAGATTTTAACTTCATTAATTGTTGTTGAATTGTTTAGGTCCATTTTCCCATGTTCCAAAATTTCCTTTTAAAACTATACATATTTTTTTTTCAAGTAGATTTGATATCTTTTACATGAATGGATTCTTAGGTACTAGGCTCATGTTTGGCCACATATGGAAGCTAACAACTCCTCTAAGGAGCCAATGGAATGTGACTTGTATAGAGATTAAGATATTTATTTTTCTCTCTTAGATTTCTTGCATATAGAGAAAGCCATGCACATATTTCATTTATTAATTATCTTGCAATGATCCAATAAATGTAAAATTCTTGACTCCAACATTCGAATCATAGAATTCTATTTCTTTGATCATGACTTTGTCCATTTACAATAATGCAACTTAGCTAGATAATAAAATGAAATGTTTACAACCGTTAGTCAGTATTCAATCAAACCAAACATATAGCATATAGACTCAGATATGGTACCTAAGCCATGATGCTAACTAATCCATTTTAAACTAGTTCTTAATTTGAGCACAAATAATGTATCAAACCGAAACCCATGAAAGTGACTTAAGGAATTATAGTAATCATAATAGCTGTTTTATGATCAACTTGACCCTAATAGTGGGTCATAAACGGATTTGGCTAAATACTAAATAATGACTTGTAGATGTAACACTACCCATATTTATCTGTACATATTTGCATGTTTGTCCTTAGGGCCAACATCTTCTTTAGTATATGGTCATGGTCCTTTATCAAACTCAATGTTGTAGTCAAAATTTGTTTATATCTAATCCTTTTGGTAGTCCACATCTATCTCCATTCAAAGTAGCCTTTGTAAGTATATCATTATCCCTAATGAACTATTTTTAGATCAGATATGACTGACTTGTTGTCATATCCTCTTGTTTGGTATTGGACCATCGGTGGGGAATCCATCTTAAGTTTATGAGAACCATTAGCCACCAAATGCCAATTAGCTTCATAAAAATCCATCTCGCACTATACCTTAAGAAGCAAAATGAAAATATTAAAAGGTTTAACCCTTATACTCATCCTTAGACTTCGGTTGATCCATCCACTTAGTCACTTATCACCTCAAGCATATAATTGAGACCCTGAGTAACTCTCTATATTCTCATCCAAGTTGATTTAACTCTACAACTAAGTCATCTTTAAAGTCTCTTAGCACGGCCATTAGATAGAGAGTTCGATCGCTAACCACTCTTCAGTGAAAATCACACTCTTATAGTGGAATCACTGATAGAACTATGTAGCATCCTGGTCCGAGAGTACATTCAAGTCCTTGGATGGTCGACGCGTACCACAATTCAGCTTTCATCCCAATGCAAACCTATGATACAGTAGCCAATATGTTGACCCTAGTTTATTCATTTGTATGCTTGCCTGTACATTCCTACCTATACACACGTGTGTTCATCATTTTATTTTTCATTATTTGATAATTTGATATGAATAAACAATCGACCAACATTTATAACATCAAAAAGGACACAAAATATTAGTAGGAGCTTATCCCTTGGGATGAAGGAAGTGGCGAGTCCGTGATGTTTGTGCTTCTTAACCAGTACCCTGGCCCACCTTCTTAAGTTTTGAAACTAATTTTCCCTTATATTTTTCCTTTTCTTAGGCATACGACCCATCTGTGTTTTTGAAAATGGTTCTAAAAGTATTCATGAAAATTGTGCCCTTGTTTATATCATAACAAGCTAGTGACTCTAGTCATTCCACTTTTCTACCACAGAGATCGACCTTAACCTAGAGTGATCTCTTGTATAACGGGAGGATTTCTCTCTAGGGATGTACTCAACCCACACAGGATATGTAGATGAGATTGCTCTTGCTCCCTCGCCACGATCCCAGTCCCGCTAATGTAAGTTGAGTCAATCACATTAGATAAATAACCCTAACATCCACGATTAAAGAGCTTGTGTGCCTTCAATGTGGAGATTAGATTGACTCAAAGTTTCATGTTGGCCAATATATTTATTAATCTACCCACCATTAGGCCCTATTTGAGTCACTCTTGCTTGAGATAGTCTATCAGTAAGCTATAGATTCTTGGCCAACTATGAGGATAGGACATCCTTTAAATAATGTCTCACACTACAGCAAGTCTCCCATGGGTATGGTAACAGATATAGCAGGTGATCCAAGTGAAGGAACTAACTTTAACTTATCAACAATAATGGATGCAATAAAAGAGTAAGTAGCACTAGAGTCAAATAACCCATGTACTACGTAAGAGTGGATAGAGAATGCACCTGTAACCACATTAGGAGTATCTTTCGCTTTATCCCTCTTCATGACATAAACTTTCCTCCCATGTTATGAGGCCATGGGTTTGGCAGCCATTATTAGCTTTGCTGTGGTGACCAAGGTGGTTTGATTGGTTTCCTGATGCTTACCCAGCTCTGGTTGGGAGGTTGGGTTGAACCTCCATTGTCAAGCCTCCTTTTCTCAGTTGCTGATGTTGGTAAACCGTGGCTGCCGCATCTAAAAGACCCATTTGTTTAGTAGCCATATAGCTGTGAGAATAGTGATCGAGCTTTCCACATGCGCAGCATGTCACTTTTCAGTGGTATCCCCTTGTTTGACTGCCTTGTAAATTATCCTGCCATGGCCTCCTGCACTGGGATTGTGGGTTCAAGTGACCTTGTGGTTTCTACTATCATACAAAAATAATTCTCAGCTTGCTAACATGAATATATGGCTTTTTGGCCCCTAATAGCTACATATCATAACACCCGCATGCAGGTGTTCATGCCTACATGTATTAACAACATCAAGCATATGGTACACTTTAGGCCATGTGGCTAGTTCAAATACATATCCAAGCATCTCAATGCCATCCAGGTATTAACATATTCAGAAATAATTAAATTCATACTGAAGTCTATAGAAAAACAATGAGGATAGTTCTGCTATTATTAATATAAGCAAAATTCTCCACTAATATCGCTAATATTAAGGTTGATAATAAAAGTTCTCCTCTACACTGGGGCTTTATCTTCTTTAAGTTTCGACTCTTTCAAGGTTTCTTCTTCCTCAGAGTTTGAGTCCTTTTAGCTCATCTCCTGACTCCTCAATTGGTTCTTCGTCGAACTAGTTGAAAGGATTAGAGCCATCTTCCTCAGGGTCGCTTGTATAGCCATACCATATACCTTCTCTAATCCCTACTCCACCATCCAACATTGATATGGTTATTTTTAGAGTTACCAACTGCCTCCCCATGATGTGTGGCTCTTCTTCCTCCTTTGTAACATCCTCCTTATAGGCACTGGTGTCTTTAGCTTCATCCTCACTAGCATGAGTTGCCAAGTCTTGGTCTGATGACTTTAGTAGCTTGTCATTAGGGCCTCTATGTGGCCGGCAATCCATAAACTCATCAAAGTCCTTGCCAAGTGGTTGGCAATCACACCAATAGCATCAACCCTAACAATCTAATGGAATCTCTGAGAGAAAAAGATCATCATGTCGATATCACCACTCGCAATCATCTCGAAGCATCATAAGAAAGCAAAGTGCCTGATTCCCCTTAACTACTAAACAACTATTCGGGAAGTCATCCAAATGACAATTGATAGCCTCTTAAACCTAAATAGTGTTCCAAGAAGTGTGTATTGTGAAAGCTTGGACAGCCTCTGGTGGAAACAAAGTGTGCTATAGGAGTGACACTGTCCTACACCATTCATCATCCTATGAGTAAACAAGGAATTTTATGACTGCCTAGTGCAACTTAAAAAACATATAGCCCTAGTACCTTACCCCACACTAATGCTTCAATAGTTTTCTATATCTATAATGGCATGTACACGAATAACTGCATGCTTTAAAAGCTACTCTATCTCAATGTCAGGGCAATCCTATCCTAAGCTTAGGAGACACCCTCCTGCAAACCCGCATTAATCTTTCACTTTAATATTTAATATCTTATGAGAAGGTCCATTTGGCACACAGTAAGCCCAATCCATCATAGCGAAGAATTCAAGTGGTACAGTAAAACCGCTTGAAACATGAACTGCTTAATTATAGGTATTCAATCGCAACACAATATTACACATTGAAAAATTCATAATAAAATAACATGTTGTAGTTCAAGCTTTACACATGAAGTCCGATTAGAATACAACGTACCGTAAACAACTTTTAAACAACCCAAAACTCATTTAGAAGGGCAACTAAGGCGAGTTAGGGCATAGACATTACCTCAAAAAAGCACAAATACCATAGCTTGAGCTTGATTCTAATGTGTATAAATAGGTTTATGGTATGAATTAATCCTTATTATTTGGCTTTCCCTAAAGAAACTATAAATAGGTTTATTATACTAACATTGTGTATTTTAAAATTATTCTAAGATTTTACCTAATGCTTATTCATAAATTTTCAATGTTGACTTGTCATATTCTAACCACTATGTGGCCCTTGTAACTTCACAATAGTTCTAAAATTAATATTTTAAATAAAAATTGTGTATCAATTTCATTTAGTTTTTTAAAATAATCATATTATTTTTATATTAATGACAATTTTATGTAGTAAAATAATATAATATATCTACAAAATGGTATGCATTTTATGATTAGAATAATATTCATAGTTTATATGATAAGTAAAATACTATTATATTTTGGTAAAATACTATTATATTCTGGTAAATAATGTAGCAATTTGTATTAAATAGATTGCAATCCATCTTACGATACAAGAATTATTGTGCTAATAATAAAGTAACTTCAAATTAACATGCATTCGCAAATTATCTTTACATTATACATATCAACTAAAAAATTTCATTCTTAAATTAATTTGCAACAATCATAGCATGTAACACACAATTCATTGTAATATGTTTATATTCTATTACAAGATACATAAATACGCATTTACGATAGCTCATTACGTGCATACACATTTAAACAACTTTATAAATCCATTTCTTGACTTAATTAGAATTGGACTCTAATAATGTTGACACAATTCAATACAATACAATAACAATATATTTCAGCATGTTTCACCATAGCTCAACAAGTTTTAGCATGCTACAACTTTTGGCTAATTTCAATATAGTTTAGTAATGAGCACCTAACAAATACTTCTCATGAGTCCTAACTCCTAGACAAAAACACCCTAAATATAAGAACTAGTGGAAAACCTTTCTTGTTAAATCTGACCAAATGTATTCATGAAAGGTATTGTTTTATAAGTTGTGTATTTTCATTTTAATTGTTGTTTTTGTATCTGCTTTCTGGCATTACTTTGGATTTAGCCTTATCACTAATCGAAAAAAAGGCAGCAGCTACCAAGAAGGTTAATAACCCAAATTTGACTATTTTCCTTTGATGCTCAGTATTGGTGCAAGCTCATAAACATAATGCGAATAAGCAAAGTGCTTTCCTTTTTTGCTATGTTTTTTTTTAATTCTTTGCTATTATTGGACGGGCCTAATGAGATTAGGCCCGACGGCCAATTAAGTCGCCTAGAGCGACAACCCTTGCTACCCCCTAACCTATATAAAGGGGTTTAAGGGGGTTAGCCTGGTGAGACGCTATGACGTGAATATTATATCTCCCATATTCTCCTACTTCTCTCTCATGGCCGAACTACCATCTATCGAGTTCTTAGGTTTAGGACGTGGCACATTAAAGCGACTCTAGTAGTTACTTAGTTTTCTATATCATCGTGGACTACTACCGACAGTATGCTTCCGCATTCAAGTTAGTCCTATTTATTCCTACAGTGGTATCAGAGCCTAAACTATTCGGATTAGTCCCGATTGATAGGTTGATAATCTATCAAACCTAACTTATTAAAAGACATGCTTGCTTATACGATTAATTTCTTAATTTTCGTAATTATGCAACCCTACTGTTCTAGTAGCATGTTTAAGTAATTATAATGCCAAGAACCAATTTAAAGATCGTGAGTTTAGCTAAATTAATGGTAGCCTTGGCATGTCCAGATTCATTCCTGCAACTATGCCCTAAATTAATTACATGTGAGATGATTCTGCCAAGCATGTTGTTTTGGCCAAAGATTGAACCTTCCTGATTAGTTCGTCCGATACAAGCATGTTTCAGTCTTGATTTTGAATACCAGACTTGATTAGTTGATACTTGAGTATTATGCTACCATGTTCATGCTATTATTCTTCAAGTATAATTGTTCAGATCCCAAGAACTTGTATTATGCCAAAAACACAACAGTCATGACATCCAGAAATAACATGGTTATTCACGTCTTATGTCCAATTAGTATCATTGTGCGCGTGTATGCCTCATGTTATCATGATGTTTAGATAAAATCATGTTTGACTTGGATGATAAACTATGAAAGGCATAATTTTTTTTGGAAAATGTCCAGCCCACTCGACTAAACCCTAATCCCCAAGATCCAATGCCCTAACCCTAATCTCCCTCTGTCCGAAATTCTACGAAACCCTAGCTCCTAACCACTCGCACCTATGTGGTTGTGATTGTGGCGGCTATGGCCTTGAGGAGGTCTCTGTGGCCTTCGATCAAAACCATCACAGAACCCCAAGGGGAGGGGGAAGAAAGTGTAGAAAATGGAAAGAGGTCTGAACCTCACCCATCAGAAACCACTGGGGAAGGGTGGCGCGTGTGGCGCACACGCCGCCGACGAATGCTTAAATGGTCATTCTTCTTCCTCCAGCTGCACCCTTGCCCGTCGATCTACTCAAATCCGGCAAAGGATCCGCGAAACCAGCAGAATTAGCGGTGCGTGTGGGTCACGTGCCACCGCGTGAGAGGCGCGTTCGATGCTCGGCTAGTGTTTTCCGACTCAGTTGCGGCCGATCTACACGCTGGTGGGGTTATCCTTGGCTTTCGATGACGGGTGGAGGTTTTCCTCATATGGGTTCCTCAGTCAAACGCTACGCTCGTGGGGTGGCAACATGGGGCGTGAGGAAGAGAGAGAAATTCGAAAGGCAGAGAGCCTTCCATGGCCAAGGAACGATGGAGCTCGGTGCTCCATAAGCATGGCGAGGAGTCGAGAAGGGTCGAGGGGAGAAGAGAGTTAGGAAAGAGAGAGGACTCCGGAAGCAGACCGAGGAGAGAGAGGGGACTCGGGTAGCAGAGAGGATAGAGAGAGTTAAGGCCCTTAAACCCCCTTGAGTTTGGGTTGTATTATCAAATAAAAGAGAAGGGGAGGCCCGGGTTTAGTGGGCCGTTTTTTGGCCCAAATTTTTGTTTTTTGGGCCTTTTTTGGGCCAATTTACTTTTTTGCCATATTTCAATGAAATGGGGCAGACTATTTTCAACTATTTTGAGCCGAATTATTTTTCAGTCATTATTGTTTAATTATTATCATTAGTCATAGCATGATTTTAATTGAATTATAATGATATTCAAGTTGATAAAGTTTCATGCAGTTAATTCATTCGCTGAATTAAGGTTGCGAATTAGTTATGCGTGAATTCGTTATGAAACATTAATATGTTTAATGTCGCATATAAATTTGTTTTATGTACATCAACCTTGATATTTTCATGCCGAGTGATTGGTTAATGATCAATTGGGTTAAAGCTATATGAATTTGTTTCATATAAAAAATTAGTATGTATGATGTAAATTTATTTTACTCGAACTTAATAAATATCTATGTGATATGAAGATTCCACTTGGTCGACAAATGAATATGTTCCATAAGTCACAATATACAAATATGTTTTATACAATATTGTGTCACATGAATATGTTCATGATTTAATAATTTTACACAAAAACATGAGTAATTACGAATCAGTTAGTTGTCCTATCATTCTTGTAGTTAATAAAAATGATTCATTAAGCTTTACATGAACTAGTTTCATGTTGTTATTTGGATACATAGAGTATTAGATTATTTTGTGAATCTGTTTCATGAAATTTAAATTTGCAATATTATATGAATGCGTTTTATATAATTTGCGAGCTTTACTAAGAACTTGTTTCATCCAAATTTTAATATTATATGGATCTGTTCTATATATAATTAATTGCGATTAATATTTGGATATATTTCATGTTACAAATTATGTTGCGTTCGATTGCATGGATATGTTTCATGTGAATCACCAATTTGTAGTATTATATAAATGTGTTTTTATATATATATGAATTACATGAGTTGTAGTAAATTTGCTAATTGTTTTAAGCATTTTTTATCCTTGCCCAAATTGATAAACGTGGATTCGTTTCATATTACCTGCTAATTATGCAATTTAGCGGTATTTTATGAATTGGTTTCATGAAATTCAAATTCGTAACATTATAAATGTGTTTTATAATTTGCAAATAACATTTGAATAAGTTTCATTTTATATATAATTATATAAATGTGTTTTATATAATGCTATTTGGGCCTTTTATGAACTTCTTTTGTAACATGTTATATTTCGAATATGTTTTGCATTATAGATTCATTTTATTATATAAATGCGTTTTATATAATAATTTGAATTTCATGTTTCATATGCCATTGATAAAGTTCTAGATGATATATTAGTAGTGGTATATAATGAGATAACTTCATGTAAATTTGGTTTACATTAAGTTGGATATCTTTGTGATATATCTGAAATGTTAATTTGTTTAACCATAATATTCTCCATAAATTATGTTTTGTGGAAAATTGTGATAAATAAGTTATAAAAACTTCTAATTCATGCTTGTATGAGATGATTATGAGCTTAGAGAAATTTTCGATCATACGACATGGATAATGGAGTTTTTGATAATTTATTTATTTGAAAATATACCTAATGTCCACTTTACAGAATATATACCTTTGGATATGGCATTAAGGTTGGTAATTTGTTTACCAATAAAAAAAACTTGATAGTGCTGACTGTGATACATAATGTCAGAAGATTCAGTTTCTTCTGAATGAACGTGAAATGTTAGGACACTCATTAGGTTCTAGGTCTCATAGGATGGCAAAGATGGTACTGATAGTGAACAGTATCCAGAAAACTTAAAAGCATACCAAAAGTGGTTCGAGAATGGATTGATCAATATGTTATACTTTGTAGTACCGCATGAATGTCGATCTAGTGGGAGAATTAAAAGTGATCCCACTGTTGAGTATGCGTGGGATTAGCTTAGTATCAGGTTTGTCCGGATCCATTCCCTCAAAAGGTTCTGGACCTAAGATTGGTATTGCGAAAGGGAAAAAGGCTAAGGAAATAAAGAGAAGCATATAGCACGTGTGAGTGCTATGATTACGAAAATTAGGAATCTTATGCTTAGGATTGTCTTAAGTCGATTAAGGTACCTCCTTCCACAGCCACTCCTGGATAATGTATACACTCCCAAGCATTTGTTGCTAACTGGGATCCTTAGTGGATCGCAGATGCGGGAGCAACCAAGCACATAGTTCAGGAACGAGTTAATCCTTGTGAACTTTCACCACAACACAATGGGTTCACAAATTGTCATTTTGGGTAACGACAATAGAAAAGATGTCCTTGAATTAAGGATAAATCATTCGAGGCTTCTTGAAGGGACCACGTTGTCTCCTCCCGATGCTCTCTATGCACCTGAGGTGCAATGTTTCCTTATGTCTTCTGTTCCTAAGGTTAGTCTTCTTTAATTTTCGTCTAGATGTCTTAGACATCATATGGCATGGTGATTTGTTTGGTCATGTCACATTAAAAGGTGTTTTTAATGGACGAAATAGAACATCTTCCATCCTTGTCTCATTTTTGAATCTGTTTTAGACGTGCTCGTTTTGACCATAAGGGTCAAGATAGAGTTAACTAGCTAAAGATGGCCTTTTAAGACCAACTCACTAGGCTTAAGATGCAAAATGTGAGTTATGCCTAGCTAGTAAAGTAATAGGAAATCTTTTTTGTAAGATTTCGAGTCCATCAAATCCCTTCGCATTCGTTCACTTTAGACATCTACGGGTCCATGAATATGAAAGCATATCATGGAGCTACATATATAGGTATACGTACTTATTATCCCACCGTTATTAAGTACTCGATGTGTTCATATATTTATAGTGGTAGTAGGACTTAATTGGTACGAAATATTAAAACCCTTCGAACCAATTGAGATCATGAATATTTTCTTCGTGAAACAACATCCTGCAATGTTGATTTTCTTAAGGATGAGTTTCTTAGGATTTGGTGCAATTTAAAAGGACCTTAATTTGTATGAGTTACAACAACACCTTCAACCACCACTCAGTGAGGGGGAGGATTTGAATTCTCACTAAGTCACCGATGATGGTACACATTCCTTACTTGGTAAGAATGGTGAAGGTTTGTCTGTCAAGGAGAATGAGATTCGTCCTCAATCTCCAATTGTTGAGGAGAGTTACTCCTGAACATGCAGTTAGTCCTCATGTTCAGGATCCCACCTCTAATGGATAGTGGGAGTAATCTTCTCTTCTTAATCAGGGTTCCATACCTCTTAGAGAAGGGGGGAGAAACTCCTGGTCCCATACCTCTTAGAGAAAGGGGGAGGGATTTCTTACCTAGGCAGACAAATAATGAAGGTCCCAGGATCCCAAGGACTAAGCGTGGAAGAATTCCTCGATTTTTTTTCAAATTGGAAAAGAAATATTCTTATGTACTCCATCGGAAGATTAGTGATCTACCTCTTATCAAGAGGCGATTGACTCACTAAACCGCAAAAAGTGACTGGATGTCATAAGGGATGAGATGGACTCACTGACAAGGTTTGAGAACTCGTTGAAACTCCACTCCGATGTAAGTCTTCAAGATAAAATATCGGATGGATAGTTCAATTGATAAGTTTAGGCTTGGATACTCCTAGCCCTGGTTTCCCATTCGAACTTTGAGTTGTTCGAAATGGAATAAAAATTGTTTTTCTCAATGGTGATCTTGAGAAAGAGATTTATATGGACTAACCCATTGATTTGTATCAAAGGGATAAGAGGACAATTTGTGTCATCTTAAAAGGTCCATATGTGATCTTAAGCAATCTTCAAGTTCTTGATACTCTAGATTCCATAAAGCCATTTTGGCTTAAATGGTTTCAGAAGACCATTGTATATGTCGAAAGATCAATATGGGATTACTGTTCCTCGTGTTAATGGCATACTGTTGACTAGGAACAACTTGGAGATGATTAAAACTACTAAAAGGTAGTCATTCCATGTCTTTGAGACGAAGGACACGGGTGAAACTAGGTATGTCCTAGGAGTGGAAATAATCCAAAGCCATCCTAAGAAGCATGCATCAAAGTGTCTTGGAACGATTTTGGGTTTATAATTCCTAACCCATAGATACTCCAGTTGAGAAGGGTTCAACCTTGAGTCTTCCCCAATGCTCTAAAATAGATGACAAAATAGAGATAATGAACAATGTCCTTAACCCTAGTATCATAGTAAGCTTAATGAAAGCCATGTTATGTACATGACCTGATATTGCTTTGCGGATAATTTGATAAGTCGTTATCAAAGTAACCCAAGACTTCCTGATTGACAAGTCATCAGGAGAATCAAATGCTACCTTCATGGTATTGATAACTCAGCATTTTGCTATCAAGGAGCAGGCCTCAAGTTGAGAGGATGCTCAAATTTTGATTAGGGTGGTAACTCGGATGAGTCTAAGTTAACCTTAGGACATGTCTTCACCCTAAGTGGGAGAGCCATGTCATGGTGCAGCAAAGAAGCATAGCTACACAACAATGTCAGCTATGGACGTAGATTGTGTATCTTGTACCATAGAGATAAAAAGCATTGCCATTGGGTATATATATAGACTAATAAGGTGATTATGTTCCCTTAACTAAACCCATTCCTAGTGATGTGTCCAAAACTCATTGGTTGAGTCTTGGATTTCATAAGGTTTGGTATCTAGACATGTTCTGTACATGATGGACATGTTTCTTTTATGGGTAAGATGCTCATTATTGTACGTTAGGCATATTGAAATGTCACAGGCTTCTGATTGGCCTAGTCACACAGACAATCACCCTGATGCTTGAGTAGCGGGTAGGATGAGACTGAATCATATTGGCACTAGGTGTGCAATATTGATTACTCACACTAGAAGTGTGTGAGTGGAATGAATATAGTCACCTTAGTAAAACTAAGATGAGACTCGAGGGAGTCGAGTATGAAATAGGTTTTCATATTGAAGCCTTAAAAGCCGAATCTCAAGTGTCAAGACCAACATTCAGTATGCTGATCTAGTGGCTCAGGTTAGATTTTTGAGTGAAAATCTAGACTGACGATTCGCATGGCATAAAGAGTGACGAACCCAGCTAAGTATGAGCTATGTCGTGACACACATCTCACACTGTGTGTGCTTATAAGACGACCCATATGTGGCGTGACAATTGAATTCCCTATCACTTGTTACTGTGTGACCCTATGGACGATAACCCTTTGACTTAAAGCTATGATATTAAATCGAAGCTTAATGATGCTACTTTAATGTGATTCTCAAGAACCATGATGTATACGGTTCAGTGAGAACACGTTAGGAAAGCAATTAAGCTAAGATGAGATTTCATGAGCGTTTAAGAAAAAATCTATCCACCATCACCATATCAGCCCGGGTGATTATGTTGAGAACATAATCATATGATATATCAAGCATAAAGGATTAGAGATGCCACTGGTGATGTCTTGGGATATTTTTGGGGTATCGTATTTCGTGAAAGTATTATGTTAGTTGGATAGTAACTTAATATAATACTACTTGTTATTTTTGGTCGCACGTCCTATTCCTGGTATGAAGCATGAGGAGTTGTGATACATGGAGAATAGGTGTTTTTACGGCCTAAGTGGCCGAGTGAGAGCTGTTGGACGGGCCTAATGAGATTAGGCCCGATGGCCACTTAAGTCGCCTAGGGCGACAACCCTTGCTACTCCCTAACCTATATAAAGGGGTTTAAGGGGGTTAGCCTGGTGAGACGCTATGACGCGAATATTATATCTCCCATATTCTCCTACTTCTCTCTCATGGCCGAACTACCATCTATCGAGTTCTTGGGTTTCGGACGTGACACATTAAAGTAACTCTAGTAGCCACTTGGCTTTCTATATCATCGTGGACTATTACCGATAGTACGCTTCCGCATTCAGGTTAGTCCTATTTATTCCTACAACTATCTTATGCAATCTATGGCTTTTGTGTTTTGATTGGTCTAGTTGTTCACTACTTTGCGTTTCTTCCATGGATATCTCCTTTCTTTTATTTTGTTCAACTTGGACAGGGCTTTTTGGGGGGGGCCGCGGGGGGCGCAGGGGCTGCATAGCACAAGCATTTCATCTCGCTTTCAAATTCTAGAGGCTCATATAAGAGGGCCCTCCTGCCGATATGCTATAGGTCACATGCCTTGAGTATATAGTACGATGTTTAGAGCATTTGCAGCATATGGCACGTGTTTAAGGTGTGGACATCACGTTTCACCCTCATCAATTGCAGCATGAAGAAAGGGCGAGCTAGCACATGGGACGGACTCGTAGTGCGTTCCGTCTCGCATGCATGTTTTTAGTCTTTTCTGGGTGCAAAACACAGCATTTCACACTGGCCCAATAAATCACACCTTGCATTTCGATGCCCAAAAAAAGAAAAAATCTGAGTTGGACTGAGGCGCTAAATATTGGACTAAGTCTGTGTTGGATTTTGGGCCTGGGTCAGATGGCTCAATAGCTAGCTGTCTTGCAGCTATTCATTTTTTTTTGGGGGGGGCTTTGGTTGTAAATTTTTTCTGTACATACTAGACCTGACAAAGCTGACTCGAGATCCAAAATCCAAACCAAATGACTCGGACCCATACTAGACCCGATACTCGAAATATACTCATCCGAAAGTAGACTCGAAATTCGAATTGACCCGAACCGAACCATACCCGACCCAAATTTTTCTGCAAAGTTGTTTGTTTTGGCATGACGAGCATATTTGATCAAAAATTGGTTGATCCAAAATCGACCCGAATCGAGCCATACCCGATCCAAACCGAAATGACCTAAAATGTCATTTAACCCGAACATAACCCGACCCAAACTTAACTCGACCCAAACTTAACCCAACCCATATCCAAATTGAATGACCCATTTACCAGGTTTAGTACATGCCAAACGCTAAATGTGATATTTAAAAATAAATGCTATATTACATTTTTCTAGTAACGGAAAAAATAAATACTACGTTGCATGTTCAAGCAAAAAAGATTAAGCAATCAGTTTTTTGGGAATTTAGAAAATTAAACATTTTTTCGGTCAAAAGAAATAAATATTCCACTTTTGAAAAATTTAAAATATATTTACAACTTATAAACATAAATTACAAATACCAAATAAAAAGAGTAAATGTAAATATGTTTAATGGTAAGCTACATGACAAATATTTAATTTAGGTAGTATTTGGTTGGGGGGAAATGATTTTCCCGGAAAATATTTTTCGATTTTTCGTTGTTTGGCACAATGAAGAATGGAAAATTATTTTGCAAGGAAAATGATTTTCCCCCCAATGGAGGAAAATGATTTCCTTTTTGAGAAAATAGAAAATTGATTTTTCTCCTTCAACTATTTGATGATATGGTCAGCTGAATTTAGGTGAAAAGTTCAATTTTAATAGTTTGAATCGAAACTCGACTATTCGATGGAAAAGATTAAAATAAACTCAAACCTTAATTTTCAGTTCAAATTTCTTTCATATGGTCAATGTTTATTTCCGCTGATATGCATTGAAGTTAGAGTTTCATAGGTTAAAAAAAATGATGAAATGCAGGTTTCAAAAAATTAACCCTATTTGGTAATCAACTATTAGCTATTAGCTGTTTGTATTAGCTATTAGCTATTAGCTGTTTACATTAGCTATTTACATTAGCTGTTTGAATTAGCTGATTCTGGAAAAAGTGTTCGGTAAAATTAGCTGTTTTTAGAAAATATACTTGATAAAATTCCATTGATGCCCTTTCCCTAAAATACTTTTCAATTGAATAAGTTTCTATTTATTGATCAGATCATCGTATTTTATTTTTAAAAAAATTAATATATGTCATATGTACAAATTAGCTTCATCCTTATAACTTTATTTTTTATTAATTTAAATAATTTGTGTTCATTACTTATTTTCTTTTGTTTTCAATGTTTACTTACTTATGTAATGCCTACATCTTATAACCTTTGTTATTTTTAGAGATGCTTATTTTTTTATGAATTGAAATTGATATGAACCTACATTTATATTTTTGTCATGAATTGAAATATGTATGGATTTCAAATAATTTAATTTTCATTAACCCAAAAGAAAACTAAGAATACAGTTTATTAATGACAATAGGGAGGATGAAGATGAAGGTGGGGAGGTTGAGTATAAATTAGAAGTAAAAGTTGTCTAAGATTGAGGCAAGGTAAGAAATTAAAAATAAAGTTTATTAATGACATGCATGTAATTTTATTGAACTTTTGGGCAATATTGTAATTTCTACAAACAGCTATTCTCAAAAAGTTAATGGAAATAGCTTTTTGAAAAAGAGCTTTTTGGGGCAAAATAGCTCTTTCAAACAGCTATTTACGAAACACCTCTTGAACTGTTTGACTTAGTCAAAACAGCTAAACTCTTCCCAAACAGCTCTTTTTCCCCAAACAGCTATATTACCAAACACCACCTAAAACTTTTACTGATATGACAAGCATGAGTTCTAAAAACGGAAATTGTGACTACAAATGCTCCTATGCATTCGCCTATTTCTTGGAACCTCAAAAAACTATTCCATTTGTAGTAAGGCTGAACATAAATACATGGCTTTACTACTAGTGAATTTCACAATTCTCCCATTTAATTATTCATGGGAGAGTTAATCTCCCTGCTCATGATTACAATGTCCACTAAATAAAGTGTACTGCAATTGCTACAAATTGGTACTAATGTTGCTCGTGATAAGATGTGAATGTGCACTAGTAGAGGCAATTATGGTCAAAGATGGCTCAAAATCAATCAATTCAGACAAGGGGTGAAAATGTGTCCTGTCATTCACCTCAATAGATTATGACCATCGGAAAATTTTTGGCCAAAGCAGTTTCCGACCTATGTCAGTCAGCATCAGCAGCATCGTAAAATATTAGGCCTCTCAAACCAAAAACAATGTGTCATTTCCTACCAAAAATTGTGTGGCACCACAAATGCTGGGGGTTCCTTTTTTACAGTGTCATTGGAGGTCCGAGCATATCGCTTGGCTCGGTGAAGCTTAAGCTTAATTGCAGGGACTTTGTGGGCTACGGACCACCATATCATTTGGACTGCGTCATTATCCCTTGAAGGGTATCTGAACTCAAAAAACTTCTCAACTTCTTGCAGTTTCTTCCACATGCGGGTCCACTCTCCTTTTCCGATCCCCCGAATTAGATTTATGAGATAATGCTGTTTTACAGCGTCAGCATTACGAACAAAAATGCAGAACTCAGAGTAGTCAATGATGTCCTCAAAAGGAAGCTCAATATCATCACTAATGATGACAGGGATACAGTGGCTCATGATGGCGTCAAATAGACGGTTCGACGATGGGGTGTCACCTGCTATGTTGAGGCAAAATTTGGAGGAGTGCATTCCTCGAGTTGCATTATTTATACCGTCTTGCTGGACACTTCCAAACATAAAATGTACGTCCTTTTCGTCTTTTAAGAGGTAAAATAGCTCCTGCCTTACCGACCCACCCTGCAAAGACAGATCCCACATATAAGGATAAAATGACTATAAACTCACTCGAAATAACATGAATAATAAACGGAAAAACAAAAGCTATCATGGAAAGATTGTCCAATGGGTTCACAGCGTCTGCCCATCTCGTTTTATTGGAAACTTTCAGATCAGAAAATTTGTTATCAGAAACAAATTTCAGAGCCAATACGTCTATATCTTTCCTAAATTTCATGAACTTAAACAAAGCTAATAAGGACATGTAGAGTTTCAGATTCAGCCAAAGGCCAGTAAGTGTGTACAGCAGCACAAATCTCAGAGATATCAACAGAGGAATTCCTGATTATAGAAAACCTGACAGATTAAAGCAGGCCGAAACAATAAAGCATACCCCTCTCTTTTATTTCTTTACCTTTTTCTTAACTAAATTGCCATCCATCTTTCTCTTAGAAGCAAAGTTATGGGGATAGCATTGCACAGAGATATCAGATCATGTATGAAAGACATCATTATCAGTTGCTACTACTACATGTAAGATGTAGCAGCAGTTCAGCATTTTTCCTCTTACAATGAGAAACGCATAAAAACATCATATTTCCTAGAGTTGAACAGAAAAAATAAGGTGTTGGACTCAAATGAAGTGTTTAAATTGGATTCATTAAGCTTTCATACATTTCAGATCATATGTAAACTGTAACATCTACAATCCAAGCATGGCAGGGAAATTATGAGAGTTGGAGTAACTAAGCAGAGAACAAATGCAATAAAACACCATTTACAGCAAAACTAATGTAATAGAAGAAAAAGTTGGGCATCATTCAAGAATCAAACAGGTGGAAAGGAAAATAGCTAACTCAGACCTAACAACCAAGAGAAGTCCGCAATACATCTCAGCTGCCCGGAGAACAGAACCAGGCAAGCTGATCTAAAGTATGATAAATCCCCGACGCTAAAACCAAAGGGGGTCTGGTTTAGAAGAACTTAACATGTCTGCCAGTGCGAAAACGGAATTGCATAGCCATTTCGTTTACCTGAGATTCAAAACTCCATGTAGACTAGATATATTTGAAAATATTGACACTCTGAAGCTGTCACATTGTAGAACAGGAAAATTTTGCTAAGCCATCGAAACCACCCAATGAAGTGGTTGACTTCAAACACCCTCAAGTACAAACCAATCGGAATTTCAAAAGCTCAATCGCTGTAGATTTAAAAGCTTCTATAAGTTAGTCTATGTGCGTATCTATTGTCCATCCATCTATCAGATTGGCATATCAAGAAGTGACAAAACATATTTACAAATAAGCAATAACCGAACGTGTACAGTGATGGGTTAAGGGATAAAGACAATTACATCTCATAATCACTGCAACATATCCATTTTGTAATGCAGATGCCAAACAGTGTCGTTCTAGAAATCAAAATTTATGTGTATGCAGAAAGTGTTTTCAACACAAAGCAATCATGAGAAGACAGAATCCCACAATATCATGCAGGTGAAATTGCCATATGCATCCAATGATTAACATAATTATGATCATGATGCTCGCAACATCAAGGGGTCTTCTTGAAGCAAAATCAGCTATCTATTAACCCTATAAAAGGTTATTCTGTTTTAAGTTTTACATGGAAAAAGGAGAGGAAAGAAGAGTTGTGCTTGTCTTGGTTTCCACTTTATGTCCAGACATTGGAGTTGCACTAGGAGAGAACTGAGGAAGTTAGAGTAATACGTTCATAAATGTTGCCTTAATCACACACACACACACACATAGACTCTCTCTCTCTCTCTCTCTCTCTCTCTCTCTGTAGGAAAAAGTTCTCTTTTAATTTCAAGCCTCTGCTGTGGGTTATAATAACAAAGACTGCCACATAGGCAGGCTTCTGATCATCACCATATCAAACCTTGAAGAAAGCGTTCCTGGATCTGTGAGCATGTTCCCAGTTTTCAGTTTCTGCAATTTGCTCTCGTGAAACTGAGAGTCTCACGTCTAGTACGACACTGTTTGGGCTGAACTAAATGGACAAGTCCACTCACTTGAAAGGCCAGACGAAGAGAACTAAGTTACTAAGCTTCTGGCCGCATACCATTACTATAATGTCAAATATGCAGAGGTATCAAACCCACTGGTCCTTTCAACTCAATCACTATTGTCACTATACTGCCAATACCATGCATTTTCTTTGCACTAAAGGTAGGCCAGAAAAAGAGAAAATGTCAGATGAAAAGTAAATTAAGGCTTGTTAAAATTTTCCTTCATTGTTTTGCTCCCCGAAACATACAACAATCTAAAATCAAGGTGGAGCTATGACTTGAACTCCTAGAGGATAAGCAAAGTATAAAACATAGGGTCTAAATAAACCTCCTTCAACAACAGAATGAACAGATGGAAATGAAGCACCGAATTTTACAATTATGCTAGAGCACAAGGCAACCCATGTACAAACAAAGAAAGTTCTAAGCAGTTCAAACCAGTAACACCTTAACCAACAGAACATTCTAGGGAACTATTTTGTATCATGACACTTATGCTTCTCAAGTAAATGATACTAACACACAGGCGAAGTTGACCACCAATCTGATTTAGCTACAATGCTGTGGACAACTAACAAAGCTATAAAAAAAAAAAAAATTTTTTAAAGAAGAAGAAAAGAAAAACAAAGCAGATGGTTAAAGTTAATCCGATCCACAGCAAAAACAGAGCTAAGCAAACAATTAGACACGACTAAGTTCACTAATCGAACTCCCTCCACCCAAAAAGATATTAAAACTAAAAAGATGTAGAAACAAGGCTTGAAGAGAAGAGGCAGTGAAGCAATGAAACAGAGATATGAAAGAATGAGAGGGCTCACATCTTTTCCGTAAATGGCACCTTGGAAGTACAGTAGGATTGGACGGCTATCAAAAGTTGAAGAGTCATCAACATACGATTTGACAACATGTCTGTACGGAGCAATAATATCCTTCTGAACATTTGCTATATTTGGTGGATATCTTCCAAAATCTGAGAGTATGAAAATTGCAGGCCACAGTTGGTTTCTTGCATACAATAGACTATTTGGATGGTGAGCCAGAATAACATGGTCCACACCCCCTGATCTTTTCCATTCATCTTGAGCTTCCAAATATTTAACCAATTTATCTTGCAAAACCTTATCATGGCTCTGTCCTTCCTGTTTTCTAAGCCTTGCAAAGAGGTTAAAGCATAGGGATGAAAAGAAAGGGACAATTATTACATCTGCTTCACTTGAGTTATGCACTCTCATAGCAACACGAGAGGGTGAAGGGCCTGAATATGCCGAAAATAGGAGGTCAAGAGTAAGCCAATATTCTACGCTATGTTGCAATTTCATTCCACCAGGATAGGAAGGTACTTTTTTCCGAATATCTGGCCAAACACTAGATCCCTCAGGCTTCCAATGCAAAAGCCCGAAGTGGAACTCAGGAGGCAAATCATACATAAAAACCTTCAGTATTTTTTTCTCAGCACCCCATTCAGCTCCCACTCTACCAGGATATTGAATTGGGCAACCCGCATTTGAATTGGACAGAACTTGGTTTCTCAAGCTGGGTAGTGAAACAAGACGAGAGCGGCCCGCTGATCGCAATGCAAAGAACCAAGACAGTATAAAGAGTAGTGATGTCACACTAAACAAACAAAACAACGAGTTCCGACAGTGGATCACCCATGAAGTGTAACTCCTATCTGCCATTTGAATACTAATTCTCAGTAAGAATCACCAATATTTGTCATGCAACCACCATATTCAATCCAACTAGGGAACCTGGAGAACTATATGAACCAGTGAGAAGTTGAACTGAGTCGGTGATTTTGATCAAATCAATGGGCTATAGCAGATTGCAACGCAATTTTGAAAAGGAGTCTGCATAGGTCACATTAGAATTATTACAAGTCAAAAGCTAACCATCAAACCCAAGAAAGTGAGCGACAATTCCATGACCCAATTTCATTGCAAATTGAAGTTTTCACAATAATGTGCTTTCCCAGATAGAAAATATTAACCCTTTTTGAACACGCGATTGGAACCCACTATCTACGCAAAAAGAACCCAGCAATGTAAGCTGTGCTACCATATTATAAGAATGAGAAATCCCAGATGGGAAAAATAAGCTCCTAACTCTGAAGGGCATAAACGATGTCAAACCCAGAAAATAGAATGATTACGCACAATGCCATACACCAAGATTGAGGATAACTTTTACAAGACAAGGACAGATTGTTAGAGGGTGGTTGGTTGGATCAACAGTAATTGCGAAGGTGGAAAGAAAACAAAGGTTAAGCGTACCGTGAAGGGAACCCCAAATGAGAAAAACCAGACAGGGAGTGGTTGATCAAACTCTCTCTCTCTCTCACCCTCTCTCTCTCTCTCTCTCGCTCTGCCTCCTAGTGAAAGGTGTGAGAGCGACGACCATGAAGAAAACGGGGAAATAGGGTCACAGCTGGAGAAGCGGGCTTCGGCGATTCTCGCTCACCTGAGTGTCGTTCACCCGGGTAATATTTGAGGACTGTCAGCTCGGAATGGTTTTCTGGATATGTGATACCTCCCCTTAGGCGTCGTATTTTGCTCAAAATTCACATATTATATTCTTTAAAAGCATAAAATTTTTAATGTTTAAGATTACTTATGAATTCTGGGCGCAAAAAAAATTAATTATGACTTATGAGGCTTTCACATTTGTTCACTACGTCAACAAATTCAACAGATCTATTTTTTTGAATTTATCATAAGTAAGTTGTTGTTGATTAGTACTGATTAGTGTTGATCAGTGTTAATCAGCGCTAGAATTGAGTAGACTATATGGCTAAGTACTTATTAACATTGATCAATCGTGATTGGTGCTGATCAATATTAAATGCTGATAATAAATACTTATGACAAGTTAAAAAGAACATACCCAATACAAGACCTTAATTGGATCAACCTTATTTGAGGAGATGTATCATGTTCATGATTTTATAATTGTGAAAAATTATAGATAAACATATTATTTTACATAATTTATAAATTCTAATATCTTTTCACTGTTCAATCTTACTATTTTGTAAAAAAATTAATACATGATAGTATAATTTTTAAACTCAAATGAGACACTAAAAAGGTGTTTTGTAGCAAGAAATTTATCATTTTGCTTTAAATTATTTTTCAGCCAACCTCCCATCTCCAGAACACCCAAATTATTTTTTAGTTTTCAACTATCGATTGAATTACTACATATAATAATTTGTTTTGATTTTTAAAGATTTACGCCTTTTTTTCATGGTCCTCTTTTCTTTTAAAAACAATAGCTCCCTCTTCCATAAATGTACCACTTCATTGGGTTAGTAGACTCAAGTGTATGATGATATAATCCTTCCTCTCCCGAGTCTTAATTCCAAGCCAAAAGTAAATAAAAGTTCAAAAAATAAAGCAAAGCAAAAATATCTAGCCATAAGACACTCTAAAGTATCCTGTATTTGCATAAACATTATATTATCATACATTAGATTGAAAAAAAAATTGTATAATTGAATAGTGGAAAAGGTGTTAATAGTTTTTTTTTTTTTCCAAAGAAAGAAGGGAAAATTTTCATTAAATATTAATAAGCTTTCCAGCATCTACGACATATATTATAAGGTGGATGTCCCCAAAAAAAAAAAAAAAAATCTTCAACCCAGAAAGACTAAATTGATATTCACCAAATGCTCATATCCCCACTTAAACTACTATTTTTCAATAGTACAACATCGATAAGAGATCCCCAGATCTATTATAACCTTCTCCAGACTATAGATCTATTGATTTGGTGTGGACTTTATAGGTGATATTCTTCTGACAAAGAGGATTGCACATAAGGTCTCGAAATTTATTGCAAAGCCAACTATCCCTTCTAATAATTCACCAGCATCACATAAAAGAACAAGCGATACGACAAACAGGAACAATACATAAAAGTGTCAAACAACAGTAGAGGATAAAGAATTCTCACAATCTAGGACACAAAATGCAACCAAAAAAAAAAGAATTACAAATATGAAACTAAAAATCTGAAACTAAAGAGCCAATTTGTTTCCAAATTAAAGTAATGTATGAAACAAAAAGGATCAAAAAATTCATATTAACCCTAGATAATAGAAAAATAATTATTAGCACAAAGGAAAAATAGAAAAGGAGGATTGGGAACAATCGAAAAGTGACCATTCCAGGCCTATGAAAGATCAGTAAATGAAGGGAAATGGCAGTTGTCAAGTTCAAGGTAGAAGGTGAGAGCAGAGGAGTGGTTTTGCTATCTTAATTTGGTGAAGGATCGCAAAAAATATTACCACTGATTGCAATCTAGTGAAACACAACGGATCAAGATTTTCAAATTGTAATAACCATAGACCCCAAGCAGCCTATCCCCGGCACAATTCCACCACAAATGGTTGGACTCATTTGCTAATACTTTATTTACTTAGAAACAAATTTAATTTTTATTTTTTTATTTATTACAAAATAGTGAACAGAGCTAGGCTATAGGGGTACGGGAAACCAGGCCTTTGCGCTGGCCCAGGAACCCGATTGAGTTCCTAGAGCAAGTTCAGTTTCATGGCCTGGACTTTACCAATAGCTTCAGCCTAGCCCAGAATCTGGGTATAGGTATGGTTTAGGATCCGGTCGGGTTTTTAGACGAGCTTTAAGCCTTTATTCTGGTCTAGACATGTCCTACCATCAGGATCTAAACATATCCACTAAGTTCCAAAAGTGCAGAGAAGAGGAAATAGGTGAAATAAAAAGCATTAAACTTTAACTAGCAGAGTTGTTAGTGAATTTTAAGAAAATTTTACAAACTAATTTTACTCTTTGAAGTGAACCATGAACTGATAAGCATAGTTGAAAGGGCAACCGAAAGGGACTATTAATTCGCTTCAAAGACGTTTTTGAAAAGTCCTCGATTAATCTCGGGTATGGGTACCATCTTGAGTCCATGGACTAAAACCAAGGATCCAGATTCAGGGGCGTTAATACTATAACATGATGCAATGCATCATATCACCATTATCATCAATGATGACCTCTACTAATCAATACGAGAAATCAAAACTCAATCATACCATCACATAGTCATGTAGCATGTTAGAATCATTCATATAAAATCAAAATACAGTGTTCACCAAAAGAGAGTAAAAAGATGAACACTTTAAATTGTTATAGCATGTGGCGACGAAATTAATTAATGGTTATATGTTTACCAAACTGCAATCAAATAAATTAAACACAAAGAAATAAATAGAAAGGGAAGGAGGTTATAAAACGCTTCCTCAGGATAACCCACTTGAATCTTCTAGGAACCCAACAGAGTGATGCTCTCCTCTATATGATCTAACACCTTGTTTGTGACTCTCAATGGTTTTGTGGCGATGTGGTGTTCTGATGATTCGATGTGATGCCCCCTAACAAAAGAGCAACCTCTTTTTTATAGTGGTTGAGGAGATTACATCATTCGAAAAGTAAACCTAGTTCTGCTCCCACCAGGCTTAATCTAAATAGTTTGACTTAACACACTAGAACTCTAATTAATTAATCAAAAGAAATTAATTGAATTAGAACTCCAGACGTGTAAAGATAATTCTACTAGGGGTTTGTTTAGTAAGCCTAATTGAAATGAGACTTGGGAAAGTAAAAACAGACGTTTTGACCAAGAGTCCAACCGGGTTCTCTGTGTAAGGAACCAGATTGGGGTCTGCCTTAATGGGCCAGTGTCTATCGCGAGGATCTCCTTATTTCATTGCTAGATTTAGCTTTCTAATATGTTGGGGCCCCTAACATGGAAGTTGGAGTGTTATTTTCGTTATCGGGCTATTAAGATTATGATGCCATTTTTAGGCATCTACAGTTAGCCCCCATTTTGGCCGAGCCCAAGTACAGTGAAGGTCAAAGTAATGGTCTTTACTTATGGTTGTTTTTCTGGCTATAGAATCTAACCCTAGCCGCTGAGGGTCCTAAGATTTAGCATCTGCCAACTTTTGCCATTACAACGGCTGACGATGTGAAATTCAAATTTGGCCACGGAAGGTCCTGAGATTTGGCATCCACCAACTTTATCATGACAGTTGCTTGTGATATGAAATCCAAACCTTGCAACTAAGGGTCCTGAGGTTCAGCATTCGCCATCTTTTGTTGTGACGGTGATCGATAATGTGAAATCCAAACCTGCCCATTGAGGGTGCTGAGATTTGACGTCCACCAACTTTCACTGTGGTGGTGACCAATAGGGGTCGGCAATGGGTCAGGTAACCATTAGGTCAACTGGCTTGGCCCGTTTAAAATAGGATCAATAAAGGGTATGGTAAATAATAGACTGGGTCAATAATAGGTTGGCTTACTGAGACATATTAACGGGCCGTAACAGGTTGGCCCATCAACGGATCATTAGTACATCATTATTGTTTCAACTTGCTTAACACACTAGTTTACATGTTCCAATTAGTTAAGCTTATTACCAATGCTTTGTGCATAACAATAATTATTATACATAGTTTTTTATGTAAGTTTATTCCATTTTAAAACACATAAAAAAGGGCTGCTCATGGGCTTACCCATCCCTACCCATTTATTAAATAAAGGCCCGACTCGGTCCAAATGGTTAACGGATTGACATGACCCAACCCAGTTTACTATGTAAATAGGCCGGTCCTAACCCGACCTGACTTGGTCCATTGTCCACCCCTAGTCACCGATAAGTACATGGTGGTGCGAAGATCGGCTGGGTCCCTTGACCACTTTTGCTTACATTACTTTTTATTATTTGTTTGCATGCTCGTGTATTCTTTTGATAGTTACATGCTCTCATGTGCATAGAGATCCTAGCCGGTTCCTCTTTTGTTTGTCCTCATTGCTTGCTTTCGTTCTTTTGCTTGAATGCTTTTCCGCTATTGTTGAGTGGCAGGCTCATGTGTGGTGTGGAGAACTGGGCTTGGTTCTCATGCTTAGCATCCTCTTTCTTTTTCGCTTTTGTTTGCTTGCATTCATGTAACACCCCTGGACCCTAGGGCTGGTGATGTTAACATTTTTCTAAATTCTTAGGCGAAATGAGCAAAGTTTCACTTAAAAACTAACCATTCCCCAGGCTTAAAGCCTTACATTAATTCCCTGCAATGAATAGAAGTATAAAAGGACACTGAAATACACTCAACAGCTACACACCGGAGTTCACAATTCTATGAGCCACTCACCTGGAGTATACCACATTCGAAGTACTGGGGTTTACATCTCCAAATATAACTAACTTCAGCTAAAAAGACAACTGGTTAATCATATGGTTAGCTCACATGCCCGCACAGAGCCACTTCTAAACAACGTGCGTTATATGAACTAGAGTACTTTGTTTACATACATTTACAACTCTAAGGATACATCATATTACACTGTTTAACTCATAAGTCCACTTCTATATGTGCACACATGGCACCTTTTTTGAAGCAAGGGGATACTCCAACTTGACTTACGAAAATCAATTTCTACCTGTCACATTGAGAACCTCGGAAAGGGGGAAATAGAAATGGGATGAGTTACACACGCTCGTGAGTATTTTTCAACTCCTTAAAAACCAAAACATTGGTAGGTAATAATCATAAGTAGCAATCACACAATATTTATATACTACTATCATATTAGGCAATCAAATCTTCCCAAGGAAACCATGACCTCTGAACTTCACACCAAGCCACTCAAGCTTGTGTCTACACCTTAACTAACCAAACTTCCTTAGATACATACATTCAAGCACATAGCCAAGCAAAACCACAAAGATAGAGTAGAAAGCTTGCATACACGCATTTTAGAAACTTAGTGATTCATTTTGCATTTAAAGAATCATTTACAATTCAATCTAAGCCTCCTCAAGGCTCATATACTTTTTAAAAGTTCTGGAAATACCCACATTGGTAATAATTCAAGCCGTTTTCTCATATATTAAGAAAATATCTTTTCATTCAGGTATAAGATTGCATAATGTGCTGGCTAGGGGAGATCTATACTCGCCCTATTTGAGGTCATCACTCACAACTCATGTTATCCCCGGGGTATACATAACATAACATTTGGCCAAAACGCATCTTAGTAGAGTAGCTCTAACTTCGATATTGTCCTCTGTAAGGGCAACAGCTCGCGCCTTATTCTGCGTCCAGTCTCCCCTTAAGGTTTTATCACACATCACATATCATCGAACATCACCTTATGAGGAAACAGCCCATGCCTTGTCCTGTGTCCAGTCCCCCCTTCAAGGTTTTATCATGTGTCACACATCATCGAGCATTACCTTGGGGGAAACAACTCACGCCTTCTCCTGTGTCCAGTTCCCATGCTCAAGGTTTTATCACGCATCACCCTCGTCAGGGCCTTCTAGGGCGCCCACTTCTGGGTCTCCTCCCTAGGCATGGCTAATTGCCTAGCGCTTAACCATTAAACACACTAAACCATTATAGTTATTAAAAGAGGTCACTGTTACACGCAACAAGTCTCACCTTCAAATGATTCGTGAATCACTTCTTTTTAATAGTTGCTTACATAGTTAAAACCACGCTCGTCTAGCAAATAACCCATAACCCTATAAATGGTTTATGGTTATTTCATGTTCAATCAGAAAGTCTCTTAAGACCATCGTGAGTCTGCTAACTCGTAATTTAAAACTTAAAGTAATTGGCTAGCATATAATTCAAATGAGGTTTCATAATTAACACATTCAGTTGCCCTTTTTCAGTTTGTTTAAATCCCTTTTAAACTCAAAGAAAGAGATATAAATATATTAAGGCCTTAAAACATTTTCGAACTTGTTACTGGTTTGCTTTTTAACTTCTTAGACCTATCAACTATTCAATTAAGTCATTCACTGAGTAATTCAATGATTTAGGATCTTTTTAGGCTGCAAACATCTTAACAATCAAACAGGCAACTAGTGAACATCTAGAAACATTTAAAATTATGAAAAGAAGCATTTAACGATCCTTTTAAAGATTTCTAAAGTTCACAAACCACTCACATAGCATCACTTAAGCAATTCAAGAGGGAAGGGGTTCACAAATAGTACATTCGTATCACTTCGCAGGAATAATCTCAGCAGAATCAATCTAATATCCCAAATACTTCGTAATTCATATGATTGCGATTAATATCAAACCCAGACTCCCTCCTCACAGGACACCTACCACAAAAGCCTAGAATCACTCATTAGTTTCACCTCAGGCCATCCAACTACCAAGCTTAGTTCAATATCACAATAATTCAATTGATTAATTCACAAAACCAATATCCAGAAGCATAGCATTCATGTGTAATCACCCAAACATAATTTAAATATATTTAAATTGATTTTAGCAATATTATTAGAGCATAATCTGCCTACTCTACAATTCCCCAAATTGACCAACTAGCAAAACTATGCGTCAATTCAACATGCATGAACCCCAAATCTGCATCATCATCATTTTTACCCGATTTTAACCTCAAATCCTCCAATTACTAATAACAGTTTAAGAATAAAACCTGAACTACCTATAATCATTAAAATTCATTTGAAATTATTAATAACTAGGAGGAAGAGAAAAACCCACCTCGAATCCAAGCTAAGTACCCGTTCTAACGGCTTTTGGGCTCGACTTTGGGTGATGGAAAACTCGGATTTCAACTCCTTGCTGCAGTCATGTCCTAAACCATGCGAACAGACCCGCAAAATTGACTGAATTTTGACTCATTGATTTAAAGTTGTCGCTGATGCTTGTGCTGCAAATTCACCCTCAATGTATAGAGGAATTTGAGTACCTAAAGACGGGGTTGCATGACCAAGTTTGGGCACACATTTGGTGCTTCAAATCGTCACCTAAACCGACCACAAACGTGGTGGTTTCTCTCAAATTTTACCTAGAATTCGCAACCGAGGCTTGTTAGGTTCTGGTGGAGGTTGAATGAGGGGAAATGCGAGCTGGGTTGAGGAGAAATCGAGGGAACTTGATGCTTTATGGCTGCTTGTATGGAGAGATATAGAAGAAGAAGAGGAAGAAGAAGAAGAAGAAGAAGAAGAAGAAGAAGAAGAAGATGAAGAAAAAGAGAGAGATGGAGGCCTTGGGGGTTTCGGGTGCTAGAGCAAGGAGAAGAAGCCAAGCTTAAGTCTGGTGCGACGTTGACGAAATTGTCCTCTCCTCCCCCCCCTTTTTGTTTCAAGCTTGCCCAACAATCAATTCTGCTAGTCTAATCTCGTACCTCATACTCTAAACCCGAATCGATAAGGCAATCTCTCGTCGATTAATCATTCCCGATTATATCAAGGTTCGATTTAGTAATTAACGAAACCAATTCTAAGGTTGACAATCTACTCATATTTGGGGTTCTACTCGATTTAGTACTCGATAATAATCCTTATTAACGCTTATTAAAAATCATCGAAGAATTTTCAAAACTAATAATAACAATAATAATAGCAATAATAATATTCTTTTTAATAAAATTACCACTTAAGCAAGCACATCGATATTGATCTAACTTAACTAAAATAATAAAATACGATTCATAATATTAAGAAATAGGTTAGATAGTTTAAATAAAATGCGGGTGTTACATTCTTCCCCCCTTAAAAGAATTTCGTCCTCAAAATTCCAAAACTCAGCTCAGTCGTACCTAAGATGTGGACACACATGATACAATCTACACAACTCGCACTAAAATCCAAAATCTTATTTTACAATTAATTGAAACCAAAAAGAGGCTTATGGTATCCAGTCTCCTCCTTGCCAATCCTCTTCGAGTGGCTACACATTCTATTTAGGCGCCGAAGGTAATCGCATAGAAGAGGGGCAAATAAGTTGGCATGGAAAACCATATTAAACTTGTTTTAAAAAGGAACATAGTCTTTCAATTATTTAGACTCAATTCGCATAGTAAACAATAAATCTATGTATATGCATCATTATGAATCGACATCTAAAGGTATGACAATTGGGCATGACATCTGAAGGTCATATACATGCAGTTTCATTCTAAAACATGAATTCAAGTCACTTTTAGGATCAAAATGGTTAACTTGGAGACTTCAATAACACATTAGAGTAATAAGGACATCACATAGCATCACGTTGCACCATTTTGGTACAATGGCATCACACAGAATCAACAACTCAGCATTCTCAAGCCTAGGAATTATAAGCAATGTGAACCTATCTGACACATATATAGCAAGTAACTCATAAGAGGAAAACATATGTAGTCGACATTCTTATGTTGGCATATCAAACCCAACTAACTTTTAGGCCTTTCATTCACGGCAACTTATACAGAACATATCAAGGTCGTATGAAGGGGGTTAACTTAGTACAGGTTCATTCGAAAGCATGAGGATATTAAATCACTCTAAGGTTAAATCAATCAACCTGGAAACTACCACGTCACATTAAAGTAGCGAAGGCATCATATTACATTACATCAACAATGACATAACTTGAAGTAGCATTTGAAATCACATTGATATCACATAAAGTCAACGACAGAGCACACCTAAGATTAAGAATCACAAGTAGCATGAACTAGCATTACATATCGAAAGGAACAATTTGAAAAAGGAATGCTAAGGTAAGAATGTAAGTCAATAGGTGGTAAAAGTCCAGCATAGGTCTGAACATAAGTCATCTAAGGGAGGTAGATACATGGTTTCTTAATTATGATAGATTCTCTATAGAGTCCGCATGCCTAGCAATGCCTTTATATAGGTTAACTATCATTCCATAGAAGTTCAACTACTAAGGTAGAGTGGTTTCACCTGGGCACCATCACCATAAAACTTGTAGTTCCTATTGGCAAAGAAGTCCACTAAGTATTTGCTTGGAGCTCCTACATAAATAACTCGATAGTTATGCCTAGCAAAGTGGGTGATTTCCGACTCATATGCATGGTTAAAAGACAAGCAGATAAGATAATCACAATAGTTTTGATGGTGGGAGACTTTCCCCAGGGTCCTATTTGGAATTGATCATCTCTTAAGTCCTAAATTCATACAAGTGCATGGTTATACTCATAGATTGATATTGGGTTCGAAGCACATTATTGATAATACGCAGAATGGTAGCATGACAACTCAACAACAGGGCATCTGGAATGGAGGCACGGCCACGTACATTAATCACGATATAATAAAATAGCAACACCAACAAGCATAATGGCTAACATAGTACTACTCTAGAATTTCCTATGAAAACTACCATAGGACACATGACACTTATCTCATAATCTCACATAGCATTGCATCAATAGCAATGAACCTTAAACGATATTCAATGCTGTACTGACGTTGCATAGGCATAATAACTCGACATCCAAAGTCGAGAATTCAATCTTAAGCATGGTACACTAGTATGCCATCCAATCAAACATAGAATACAAGGGCAAGAATATGTGAATGCAAGTTTGTATGGTCGCCGCATCATGCTTTAAGTACCTATGTACACAGTGATTCAGCTATAGCATGTGATCACAGAACTCACAGAATGCAAATAACGACTGAGAGGTCATACCACGCCATAAATTACATAAGTTAAACCATTGGCTAATTTAGCCACATACCAAACCAAACTCAAGTCAAGCAAACACCAAGATGTGCATTTACTAGATAATTTATTCAAAAGACACCTGTATAACTGTGCATAACAGACCTAAGTAACTATATGGGCTGCCATGACCTTTACATTTTGCATAATGTTATGCTTATGCCTCAAAACACATAAGTTCATAGTAGCATCCCATAGAAGGACATCTAGACAAGTATACACGAGTGCAACCCTCATTTAAAACCTAGGATCGAGGGTATGCCTTGAGCTTTGTCCAGATTGTTTGGAGTTAGCCATCAATCAACTAACAAGAGCTAAGAACAATGTCATTAATGGTTTTATGGATATACGTTGAGGTTTTACAACACATTTGTATCAGAAGGTAATTGTGGAGGTCCGAGGAACTCCTAGTATGGATAGGGAGGTTCTACCTTCTACTATGGGGCATTCCGGTTTCTGTACTTGGTGTTAATGCTTAAGAAGATGTTGGGGAGGTATAGATCGTTGTCCTAGGAGGTAACGAGGTGATGCATGTGGTATAACAATTCTAAAGTCTATTAGGTTCTTCCTTTTATCTCCGTTCCAGGTGTGTTGGGATTGATATAGCCCGGACACTATCATCCTATAATAGTGTTCCATGCCCCAATAGGCATAACGCCTAGCCGACTCGTGAGTAACAGTTATTACATGTTGGGAAGCTAGGAAGACTCCCTATGTGAATAACAGTCTAGATTAAGGCCTCATCTAAGCATTGATGACACGTATACGAAAGGTTCAAAATAACACTTAGGCAACAGTCAACAAGACTCTATCACAATTTCCCATATTGACATGCGTGTATACGAAGCTCTTACTTAGTTTTGTTAGCAATCGGGAATTTACGTAAAAAAGGGGTATCATCTAAAAGAACTTTTAGTGAAGAAAAGCAATCTTTAAGTCACTTACTAACAACTTATCATCAACACATCAAGCAATGAATGCATCTTGGCATGTAGATATTCAAAACATCCAGTTACACATAGAAACTTATACGCACAGAACGAGGCTCAAATATCATTGTAAAGCAAATACAAGTCTTTAGATGCAACAGTAAGGCCTAGCTGTATAATTAGAAATGTCTTGTAATGCAAAAGAAAAACCTTAACTCATAATTTAGGGAGGATCTTAACTTTCAAAGTCTCTAGGTTTCAAAAGGAGAATAGTTTAACTGCTTTTAACTCTTTCTCAACCAACCATTGAGTACGTCCGCTCACTCCATTATGGGACCTGAGGAGTAAATCGTACTTTAGGGGTAAGGAATGAGCTTAGAGGTAGGACATTTCAGATCATTTGAGTTCAAATCAAGCGTACTTTAAACTTTCAATTTAAATCACTAAGGTGCACATACAAAACAATCATTATTGAACTAACACTTAGCTTATTCATAAGAATACAAGTCATTCAGCCTATATTCTAACAAATGGTTCATTCATTCAATCAGTGACTCACTCAAGCCGCACATAGCTAGGTAAACTCACCAACGTTCATACCAAAACCACACTTGTACACAAAAGCACGGCTTATATCACATCATCATAAATGCATTCCTAGATAACTATATGTAATGCAAGACTCAGGTCACAGCCTGTGGTCGCAAGACCTTGCTCTGACACCAGCTATAACACCTCTAGACCCTAGGGCTAGTGATGTCAATGTTTTCTTAAACTCTAGACGAAATGGATAGAGTTTCGCCTAAAAGCTCACCATTCCTCAAGCTTAAAGCCTTATATTAAATCCCTGCAATGAATACAAGTATAAAAGGACACTGAAATAAGCTCGACTGCTACACGCCGGAGTTCACAATTCTACGAGCCACTCGCCTGGAGTATATCAAATAATAAAGTTCAACAATAAAAGAGGACATAAAATATACAACTCGATGGATCACACATCCAGAGTACTGGGATTTACATCCCAAAATATAACTAACTTTAGCTAAAAAGACAACTGGCTAACCAGATGGTTGGCTCACATGACCATACAGAGCGACTTCTAAATAATATGCATTACATGAACTTGAGTACTTTATTTACGTACATTTACAACTCTAGGGATACATCATACTACACCATTTAACTTATAAGTCTACTTCTATATGTGCACACATGACACTTTTTTCGAAGCAAGGGATACTCCAACTTGAGTTATGTAAATCGATTTCTACCTGTCACATCGAAAACCTAAGAAAAGGGGAATAGAAATGGGTGAGCTACCACACACTCAGGGAGTATTTCGCAACTCCTTAAGAACCAAAACATTTGCAGGTAATAATAATAATAAGTAGCAATCACACAATATTTATATACTACTATCATATTAGGTAATCAAATGTCCCCAAGGAAACCATCACCTCTAATTTCATACCAAGCCACTCAAGCTCATGTCTACACCTTAGGTAACCAAACTTCCTTAGATACAGGCATTCAAGCACATAGCCAATCAAAACCACAAAGATAGGGTAAAAAGTTTTGAGACACGCATTTTAGACACGCATTTTGAAAACGTACTGACTCATTTTATAATTTAAAGAATCGTTTACAATTCAATCTGACCTCCTCAAGGATCATATACTTTTTAAAAGTTCCTGAAATACCCGCATTGATAATAATTCAAATTGTTTTCTCATATATCAGGAAAAAATCTTTTCATTCAAGCATAAGATTACAAAAGATTACATATTCTTTTCACTCACAACTCACGTTATCCTGGGGGTATACGTAACATAACATTTGGCCAGAAGACGTCTCAGTAGAGTAGCCCTAACTTCGATATTGTCGCCTGCGGGGGTAACAACTCACTCCTTATCCTGCGTCTAGTCCCCCTCAAGGTTTTATCATACGTCACATATCATCAAATGTTACCTTTGGGGGAAACAACTCATGCCTTATCCTACGTCTAGTTCCCACCCTCAAGGTTTTATCACATGTCACATATCATCGAGCATTACCTTGGGGGGAAACAACTCATACCTTATCCTGCATCCGGTTCCCACCCTTAAGGTTTCATCACGCATCACCCTCATTAGGGTCTTCTAGGGTTCCCACTTCTGGGTCTACCCTCTAGGCCTAGCCAAGTTCCTAGCACTATCTTAGCCATTAAAATGCACTAAACCGTTATAGCCATTAAAAGAAGTCACTGTCACATGCAGTAGGTCTCACCTTTAAGTGAGTCATAAATCATTTCTTTTTAATAGTTGCTTACATAGTTAAAACCACGCTGGTCTAGCAAATAACCCATAAGCCTATTAATGATTTATGGTTCTTTCATGTTCAGTCAGAAAGTCTCTTAAGATCATGGTGAGTCTATTAACTCGCAATTCAAAACTTAAAGTAATTGGCTAGCATATAATTTAAATGAGGTTTCGTAATTAACAACTTCAGTTGCCCTTTTCAGTTTGTTTAAATCCCTTTTAAACTCGAAGAAAGAGATATAAACATATTAAGGCCTTAAAACATTTTCGAACTTGTTATTGGCTTGCCTTTTAACTTCCTAGACCTATCAACTATTCAATTGAGTCATTCACTAAGTAGTTCAATGATTTAGGATCTTTTTAGGCTAAAAACATCTTAATAATCAAATAGGCAACTGGTGAACATTTAGAAACATTTAAAATTATGAAAATAAGCATTTAATGACCCTTTTAAAGATTTCTAAAGTTCATAAACCACTCACATAGCATCATTTAAACAATTCAAGAGGGAAGGAGTTCACAAATAGCACATTCGTATCACTTTGCAAGAACATTTTCTGAATCTAATATCCCAAATACTTCGCAATTCACACGATTGTGATTAATATCAAACCCAGGCTCACTTTCCACACAACACCAACCACAAAAACCTCGAGTCACTCATTAGTTTCACCTCAGGCCATCCAATTACCAAGCTCGGTTCAATATCATAATAATTCAATCGATTAATTCACCAAACCAATATCCAGAAACATAGTATTCATATGTAATCACCCAAATAGAATTTAAACATATTTAAACTGATTAGCAACAACATTAGAGCATAATCTGCCTACTCCACAATTTCTCAAATTGACTAATTAGCAAAATTATGCATCAATTCAACATGTATGAGCCCCAAATCGGCATCATCACCACTTTTTTCATATTTCAACCTCAAAACCTCAAATTACTGATAACGGTTTCAGAATTAAACTTGAATTGCTTATAATCATTGAAATTTGTTTGAATTATTAATAACTAGGAGGAACAGAAAAACCCACCTCAAATCCAAGCTTAGGACCCGTTCTAAGGACTTTTGGGCTTGACTTTGGGTGCTGGAAAACTCAAATTTCGACTCCTTGCTGCAATCATGCCTCAAACCATGCGATTAGACCCCCAATATCGATTGAGTTTTGACTCTCTGATTCAAAATTGTGGCTGATGCTTATGCTGTGAATTCACTCCCAATTTGTAGAGGAATTTGAGTAGCTAAAGATGGGGTTGCATAGCTAAGCTTGGACACGCATTCGATGCTTTAAATCTTCGCCCAAACCGACCACAAACGTAGTGGTTTCTCTCATATTTTGCTCAGAATTCGCAACAGGGGTTTGTTAGGTTCTGGAGGAGGTTAAATGAGGGGAAAGGCATCCAAGCTGGGTTAAGGAGAATCGAGGGAATTCGGTGCTTTGTGGCTGCGTGTATGGAGGGGTGCAAAAGAAGAAGAAGAAGAAGAGAGAAAGAGAGATAGGGGGCTTGGGGGTTTCGCGAGCCAGAGGAAGAAGGAAAGCCAGGCTTAAGTCTGGTGCGGCTTTGACAAAATTGCCCCTCTTCCCCCTCCTTTTTTGTTTCAAGCTTGCCCTACAATCAACTCTGCTAGTCTAATCTCATACCTCATACTCTAAACCCGAACTGATAATGCAATCTGTTGCTGATTAATCATTCCTGATTATATCAAGGTTCGATTTAGTAATTTACAAAACCAATTCTAAGGTTGAAAATCTAATCGTATTCTAGATTCTACTCGATTTAGTACCCAATAATAATCCTTATTAACGCTTATTAAAAATCATCGAAGAATTTTCGAAACTAATAATAACAATAATAATAGGAACAATAATATTCTTTTTAATAAAATTACCACTTAAGTATGCAAATCAATATTGTCTAACTTAAGTAAAATAATAAAATAGAATTCGTAATATCAACAAACAGGCTAGATAGTTTAAATAAAATGCGGGTATTATAATTCAACCCTTGCGAGGAGAATATGCCCATGTGAATGGTTGAGAACCCAACTGGGTTCCTCTTTGGCATCTTCTTCCTTGCATTCGCTATAAATAGCATGCTTGTGAACCTTCACTTCATCCCTCAACCACGCGTTTCTTCCTACTTTCATTCTCCTTTGGTTCCTCTTGCTTTCCTCTCATTATTTCTATTAACAAGTGCTCTTAAATATGAATTTGAGAAGAGCTCGTTCTCCATGCTCATTTCAGCATGAAATGCTTGTTCAAAATTTTTTTTATCAAAAGGGAATGGAGACCTATTGGAGCTTGGGATAGTATTGATCTTCTAATTGAGATCGGATGCCATGCCTGAAGTCAAGCAGCTATTAAAAAGGTGCATGTTCTTCATTTTATGTTCTCTTCTTTCTGATGTTTGTCATGTCTAATTTTCTTTATCTTTTTAGGATGACCTTATTAGGGCTGGAGGTGCCCCCAAGAAGTTCATAATAGAGCTTAGATGTAGGGAAATCCAAGTTCGAATCGTTCTAGATAATTTAGCCTTTGGATCCTTTTCTTCAACTTCAAAAGGAATATCCCAACTAACAAACTGCTGCGTCAATTGTGGGATAGCTGAGAGATTTTGCGATACTAATAACACTCTCAATTTACCTTTTAGGAAGATGACAATCAACCCTTTCAACTTTGCTATGCTAATAGGCCTTGGATTTTCAACAGAGTCGTTAGTGTACCAGGAGGACTTTTATCCTGACTGCGCTCGCCTTTTTGGGCTCTTTGGTCTTATCATGGAGAATATAACTTGTGGGGTGGGTAGCTTCCCTTACACCAGTTTTTTCATGTTGATGCATGATTATGCTTGTTGGGCACTTGGGCTGCACATACACCTGACCAGCAGTCTCATATTATTTTAACCCTCCACCTTAACACTGCCATTTTTGTCAAATTAGGTAACCATTGTTACCTTTATTTTATGGTTAACGTTGTTGAACTAGGACAGAGTGAGGCACTTGAATCGAGGAGTGGCTACATATGCTACTCTTACCCATGGAATGTGAAGTAGAGTATGGAAGACTTACATAAGACAAGGAGAAAAGAGCTCTAGTTTGCCTCTTTGACTGTTTGTTGAGGGTAATTGAGGTAATAACACTACAACTATTTTATTCTTTTCTTTATGTTTAGAACTTCCATCATTGTTTGTTTTTATAGGTTTTGTTTTATGAATATTTTCTGGAGTGATCACCTAGATCATAGGGACCTACCCATTTCTTGTGATGCTTTTATGGACAACAGACAACCAAATAGAGTGGAAGTTTTAGTTTGGAAGTTTGTAGTGCCTTCGAATGCTATAAATGATTTAACAATAGTATGATAACTAATTTGCTTATCATTCTTTGTACTTTGTTGTGACACTTATGTTTTTATAGCTAAACTTTTGCCCTTGGGGTACTCTCGCTATTCCTCACAAAGTTCAGGCTGCTTAATATTACACCCAATAGCGAATCCTAATGGAAGGACCTTTCTGCTTTATTTGGTATCTGGGTGCAAGAGTAACAGCCCAGAGCATCCACCAATGGCCTCCTTGTTAGAATATTATCTTGAGCAGACATGGAACAGATGAAAGTGGGCCATCATTGCGTTGATTTCTAGTGTGACTAAGGGGTATATCTTCAGCGAATCATGACCCACTTGGTAATCCACTACATGATGCTTTCTTGTTTTATTTAACATTTAACTGATGCCATTTTTACCCCCATTCCTCTTTGTAGGGAACATATGTCGATGTTCCCAAGCCCAACTTGAACATCAATATGGTGCTAGAAGGAGAACTTGAGCAATATGTAGATATTCCATTAGTACTAGAATATGAGTGTTTTGAGCTTCCATTTCCTCCCATATTTACGAGGATGAGTACATTCATTGCACTTCTTTGTTCACAAGAAAATTTCACGTACTCACCTATTTGTTTTCCTCGTTTAGTACAATTGGGAGTAGTGCAGCCTGATGGTGTGCTATTTTCGCTCTGCAACTAACATGTTTGAAATCTTCTTTACTTGTTGTCATCCTCAGACGGATGAGGTATTTTACACCTTCACATCCTTCTTTCTTTTAGACTTGTTTCCATTGTCATGTTTCTTCTTTCTTATGGAAAGGGGCATGAGGACTATGTTAGGCGAGCACAACCTCGCAAATCTTAATTAAGAAGATGCCCTTCTTTGAGAGCTCGAGATATTATGAAATCTTCTCATCCGAAGTAGGCATGATCCCATCCGGAGTCTCTAAGGTTGAACCTTCTTCAAATTTACAATCCTCGAATGCTATTGCAAGCTCTTTGAGAGAACCTCTAGTTCCTCAGATCTTGAATGGTGATTGGTCATTTAGGTTAATGCATAGCAAACCTCATCTGCATTCTTAGGGTTCAGTGGTAGTTCTCATCCAAACATGGACATGAGTCGAGCTTCGGTTGATTTTGGCTTCATGTCAAACTATGTTGACTACTTTTGTGGAAGCAGAAGTGGGTTCAATGATGATGAGTAGGGTTATCTTGTCGGACTAGGGCTTCAAGAGGTGACTCACCTCAGATTAGAAAGAAAAGAATAAAAGATCCTACTCCCAGAAGAGAACCCTCCAAAGCAAAGAAGGAGAGGAAATTAAAGATCAATTAAGTTTGCCTCAGATTAAATAAAGTCTTACTTTTCCTAAAGTTTTAATGATGAAGTGCATGTTTAATAAGTTATATGCTTTGAGATCTTCAAGGAGCAAATAAGTGTTATGTTTGGATTATTTACTACTTCGACTGCCTCGTTTTCTCTTTCTTGCTTGGGACATGTAGGCCCAGTCTGCACTGGAACTCGACCGGGTTTCTGCAATTATAGGCCTGACTAGATTTCAGGCAAGCTTGGCTGCTAGGCTTACGCAGGGCCTCCTGTGACCTGGTACCTGATTTCATTTTTTTTAAAGTTAAGGGAAGGGTGTAACAATTAATTGGGTCAGACCAATTGGCTTCCTATAAATCTGCATTGAATTAGGCCATCATAGTTCATTCTTCTGGGCCTAGCATGGGTCTTATGAGCCTATTATCGGCTATGATTTATCAATTTTAGATAATCTGTTATGGGCTCTCTTTTTGGTTATTTAAGCATAATACTTCTTGACTTGAGCGAGTTTTGTGTACTTATCATATTCCTCTCTTTTCGAATTCATTAACTTTACGTCTCCTCCTGATAGGATGGTTTGAATGATAAATGGGCCTAACCAATTGGGGATGAACATTCCTCTTGGATCGTAAATTGGTGCTCTGATTTCTTTTAGCACCATGTGTCCTTTTTATAGGTCCCTAGGCCTCACCTTTTTGTTAAAGGCTCTTGAGTTTTGAGCTTGGTACAAGAGGACATTATGCAGTGTCTATAATCTTCTTTCATCAAACATGATCAATTCCTCATATTGAGCCTTTGCCCACTCAAACTACGGGATTTGACTTTTTGCTATTAACCTTGGTGAAGGTATTACTATTTTAATTGGGATTACTGCTTCTATTTGATATACTAAGGATAGGGTGTTGCTCCTGTTGAGGATCTAGTTGAGGTTTGATAATGCCATAAGGCAAATTGTAGCTTGTCTATCCAATCCTTATAATTTTCAACCATTTTCTCAATTATCCTTTGTATGCTCTTTTTAGCTGTCTCGATAACTCTATTTGTGTGTCATTAGTATGGAGAAGATTTATGATGTTGACTCTTATACTTTTCCAATAAGCCGCCCACTTCCTTTTAAAGTGACTTACCTGGTCACTTATCAATTCATGCGGTAGCCTATATCGACATATAATGTTGTTAATGATAAACTCAGCCATATGTTTTGAAGTAATCTTAGCGTAAGAGGTTGCTTCCACCCAGTTTGTCTTATAGTCAATTACTATAATCACATATTTATGCCCTATAGTTCCCTTAGGGGTTATCTTCCAATTATATCAATTATCCATACTGAAAAGGGCCATGGAGAAGTTAATGTTGAAAGAAAGGAAGGATGTTGGCGTTTTAAATTTACGCAGACTTAACACTTATGACACCTTCTCAAGTATGCATAACAATCAACCTCTATAGTGGACCAGTAGTATTTCATTCTTTGGACCTTCTTAGCTAACATGTGACCATTTATGTGCGTTCCACATTCCTTAGCATGGACTTCTTTCATTATCTCAGATGCTTCTTTTTGAGTGACACAAGTTAACAACCATGTCAATCTTTTTATACAAGTTCTCTTTATCCACAAAGTATTGCGAGGCCAATATCCTTAATGCTTGTTGGGCTTTCGAGCTAGATCTAGGTGGAGATTCCTTCTTTGTTAGGTATTGATGGATATCATAATACCAAACATCAAGGCCAATGTTGCATGCTTTTGTCATGTAACAATGTGCAAGGTTATCCCTCCTTTCCACTAATAATGGCATAGAATGAATAACACTTGGAATGTTAATCGTCAAGGCTAACTTTGCTAGTGCGTTAATGAATTGATTATCCTCCTAGGGTAAGTAGGTATAGGTAATGTTGCCAAAGTTCTTAATGAGTTTAACCAAATGAACTTGGTATGGTGCAACGCTTCACTCCTTACTTTTCTTCTTTATGATATTTGATTGATTATGAGGTTAGAATCACCTTATAGTGTTAGGTTTTTCACCCCTATTCCTACAGCAACCTGCAATCCAACGATGTAGGCTTTGTATTCAATGGCATTGTTGGTGATGTTGAGGTCAAGTTTGACAGAGATCAGGGTGTGTTCCCCTTCTGGAGATACTAGGACGATGCCTACTCCAAACCACCTTTAGTTTGAAGCACCATTGAGGTAAAATTATCCACGTCTTCTTCTGCTTGGAGAACTCCTTCATTAAGGAAGTCAAAGGTTTCTTTCTTTTGATGCTCTAAAGGCAAATCTGCTAAAAAATTTAACACAACCCTTCCCTTAATTGATTTTTATAGGAAAATAGTGGAGATCAAATTCTAGCAGCATAACCGTCCGCCTAGTCACATTACCATTTATCACTAGTTGCTACTGTACGTATTTAGTAGGGTCCATAAGTGCCACCACATGTATTGTATGGGTCAATATGTAATGTCTAAGTTTTTTCAATGCCCATACTGAGGCAAGGATTGTTTTTTCCAGGGGCGAATAGCAAATTTCTTACTTAAATAGTAGATTACTTTTTCTTCTCCATCAATCTTTGGGATAGCGTGGCCTCTGTTGTTGTTGCCATGATTGTGAGATATAGAATCAGAAGAATGCCTGGTTGTGAGGGTACCAACATTGGCAAACTAGAGAGGTACCCCTTAATCTTATTGAATGCTTCGTGGCAGTCTTCATCCCCTTGTGGCTTGACCTCTCTCTTCAGTTTCTTAAACATAGGCTCACATACCATTATTAGCTTTGATATAAAGCGACTGAAGTATTGCAAGCACCCTAAAAATTCTTCTATCTCCTTTTCTGTTTTAGCAGGGGGCATCCCGTATATAGCTTTGATTTTCGGGGGACTAACCTCGATTCCCCTTAGATTGATCACATATCCTAATAAGTTTCCAGAGGTAACCCCAAATGCACACTTTTGTAGATTTAAACGCATGTTATACTTCTTAAACCTCGCAAAGAACTTTCAAAGGGCCTTAACATGCCCCGCTCTTTCCTAGGACTTTATAATCATGTGATCCACAAATTCCTTTGCTTTCTTGTGCCTTAATTCATGTAGTAAGATGGTGGTGGTCTTTTGATATGTTGCCCTTATATTTTTTAACTTGAATGCCATCACGATGTTGCAATAGGTTCCTAGATAGTCGGGAATCTTATGCTCAGCAATATCTCGATCTATGCCTGGCATGTCTTTATAAGACTAGGCAAAAACATCTATGAATTCCCTCAAGAAGGAAATAAATTATTCCTACTCCTCAGGAGTTAAAGATTTTTCTATTTTAACTCTCGAGGTTCTTCAGGCATTCCCAAGTTGATTAATATAATATCTCTATTATGCAAGTTTGATTTTCATGATCTTCCATTGCTTTAATGAAGTCTTTTGGGATTATTTCTTCATTTCCATCATATTTATATTAGAGGCAAAGCATTCAAAGGGAAAGGGGTGAGATGAGTCATAAGCGAAAGATTTCATCTTACTAAAATCAAAAATAAGTACATCTAATGCAGAATATGGAGAAACAGAAATTAAAGACTGACTCTTAGAGTCTATCATAACCCACATACTAGACTCTCCTAAAGCTATTGTGAAAATTTTTCCTTCCTTCTAAGCCTTCTAAGTCACCTGTGTAACCTTCTTCATGCCAGCTTTAGTGATGAATTCTATAGCATTGAAACCAAGTTGGTCATGTTAAGGGATAAGACAGTAGTAGTATCTTCTTTCTTCCTATACTCTTGCCAAAACAGCATGGCGAAGATGTTGTTACTAGCTAGGTTGGTGTAATCTTATATGGATTGGTCTTTGCCTTTCGAGCTGAGTGCCTCTCCCTCCAGTGATTGGCAAACTCTAAATAACTCTAATCTGGGGATGCAGATTCCTTTTTCTTTTATGTAGTGGGGTTAAGGGAAACCACAAAAAAGATATTATCCCCTTGATCCCGGAACTGACCATTAAGAGTGGGCAGATACAGCTTTATGATAACTTTTCTTAATTGCCAATTTTCGTTCTTGCTTCTCCCGTATGGCCTTAACTATTTCTTTAAGAGTGGGTTGATACCCTAGCCCAAACTTGTAATTTTCTTGTTGGGCTAAGGAAAAGGTGGTCCATCCCTGCACTCTTTGGCCTACAGCTAGCCCTGGGAAGTATCCCCATCTTTTAATAATGGCATTTATATTACGTTTGAGTAAGGATCGAAGTCAAAAAGAGCTTGATCCTTTTCCAGGTCTGCTATTGTTTTAAGATTGTAGAGCCCTTTGTCATCTCCACCATGCTATGCTTCCAACACTGGCTCTTTATGGGTAATAGTACCACATAGCTTATCCCCTTTAATGGTGACTCTTCTTCCTTTATTAGCATCTTTACCTTCTAATGTCACGTAGAAGGGATTGGCTGATGTTTGTAAAGTCATGGGCATCCAAAAAGTAGATTAAAGGTAGCTGGGATGTCTAACCTGGAACTCCATATTCTTTTCAATGAAGCCTACATTAATGGGAAGGAGGATAGTTCCTAGAACTAATCTTCTCAAGTTATCATATGCTCGGAGATGTGTTGGGGCAGTTGACAGCTTATTCGCCCTAATTCCCCACCTCTTTACAATCCTCAAAGGGTAAACATTAACAACTGATCCATTGTCTAGCAGGGAGAGGGGTACATGCTTTTGAAGGCAGGTTGTATTTAGATATAAAGTGTTGTTGTGTGCTATGCCTCTTAGTGGAAGATCTTCACTATTAAAGGTTATAGTAACCGTACTAGTGATAATTGAAGCTATCATTTCCTCAGACATGGTGTCAGATGACATGTCAATTTTGTTTAGTTCTTCCATTATAAGCTGCCAAATCGTAACATCGGCTTTAAGCTTCTTCATCTACCTTAATATAGGGTCATCTTCCTTGATCTATATCCCTTTTTCATTTTCTAAGGCTTGTTATAGGTCATCTTTTGGATTTATCTTGCCAAACGTTTGTGAGATGCTTGACCTGGTCTTAGTCTTCCTCTACCAAGCAGTTGTCCTTCTCATCTTCTCCCTATAAATCTTCGTTGCTTTCTTCATTAAGCCTAAACCCTCGTTAAGTTTGATACACATCTTTTTCATCACTTTCCCATAGGCCATAAACCTGAATGCCGTGCAGAAAGGTAGAACTTAGGCTTTGGTTCACTAATGCTTGGTATCTATACTGAAGGGTCCTAATCATTTTCGGGATTGTTGTCAATAGTAAAGGTGATATGGTCAAGAAGTGGGTTTTTCCTATTGTTAAACTTTTGAGCAATATTGGGCAAAGGGCGATGCCCTGATTTGAACATCCACTCTAACATGTTCTTTAAGGTCTAATAATTTCGGTGTCATGCCCCAGAGCCTGATGACATTTGTAATATTCAGTCAGATCGAAGGACTTTGCCTGCCTTATTACTTTAGTTTCTGGCTTGATTTCAGGGAGATTAATCTTTCCCTTAGCAAGCAAACGATCTAAGGCTTGCATATAGGTAGTCTTTATGGGAGTGTACTCTGTGTAGCAGTTTATTTCCTGCACTTCTATGTTGGAAGAACAACTAGCCTTCTTATCCTTATTTTGGTAGTTACCTTTCCTGCTGCTGCCAATTTTAGAAGGTTCTTTCATGGCTAGCTCTTCTTCCACCAGCATCCTACATTTCTCAGTATAGAGAAATTCTCAAAGGGCGTAAACCACAAGTGCTGCCTATAAGTGGGCTACAAGTTCTTAATGAACAACCTTACCTAATCGACTTCTAAGGCTTGGCCCACCATAGGAGCGGCCTTTGCCCTCAATCTGGGAAGCTAGTCAGAGAAACCTTCTTTTCTTCTTATTTTATCAACTCCAAATCCCTGAGGGTGGTTGAGAGAAACCTTCTTTTCTTCTTCCGAGTTCATGACCTTTCGTGAGTCCATAACAATGTATCACCTCCTAATGTCCTTATCGAAATTCCAGGAGAATTAAAGTGAAAGATGTCTTTATCAATTTCTTTTAGAGTTATGACATAAACATAGTTCCTTAAATGGTGATTAGGGTTTTTAGTTCCATGAAATTTTATGTCCGACATAATGAATATAGGAGGCAATTTCCCTTGTAGGATGGAGCTGAATCATGCATAGTCATTAAAGTAACTATTAAACATGGAAGATTCCTTAAGCAACTGTTCTATACGATCCATTCATAGGTCTATTATAGGAGTGTAATTTTCTTTCTTTTCCTCCTTCTTCACTGCTTCCAGGTCTCCTCTCTTATCTTCCTCCTGTTCTTTGTCTTCCATTTCATTACCATGAGGTTCCTTCTTGTGATTTTTAAGCCCAATAGTCGTTCTCTCCATCCTCTTGATGCTTTCATCCATCCTAGCCAACATCTTTTCCAATATCTTTATGATTTGAGTGATCTCATTGTGTTCCACCATTAGAAATGGTGTTGGATTAGACTTGGATTTAGGTTTGGACCTTATCTTTGACCCAGTAGGTGGAGTTTCCTTAGATTGCTCTTGAGATAGAACTCTCTTAGTTTGTGGAATTTGCTTGTACACCCTCTTTGTCTTCCCTATCCTGATTGATAGCGTAAAGTGTTCAGGGCTAGTTTATCTAAATACTTTTATTTAGAAAGAAGAAACTAAAGACCCTACATGACTATGCTAACTTATGTACCTAACTCTAACACTGAGAGCTAAAATGCCATGAATGGAGACCTTAAGGGACATGAACTTGACTTGACCTTCTAATTGGATCCCGGCTGAGATTTGACTAAGCCCGAAACTTTCACCCTTGGTATAACTCTTCACCAAACCCTTATGCATGCAGCTTGATAAATTTTATTGCTAAACCCTAATAGATCCTGGTCGGGTTTTATTGGCCCCAACATGGACTCAATTCTATTTAGACATAAATTGTCGAACTCATTGCTTTTTTTTTTGTGTCCTTTCTTTAGGAACCGGGCCTAGTCTCCCTTTTTTTTTTTATGAAAGCAAACAGTCTAAACTGGAATCATACGCTGTTTATATTCTAGATCATGAATCCTTTTATGACTCATTGGTCCAAAAGTCCTTTTAATTCCTAGTCCAGTTGCTCGACTCAATTTTCCTTAATCCAGGCTCTCCTAAGACTCTCAATATTAGTGCCTAGTCTTTTGGGCTAAGAAAGTTAAATTGTACATGCACACATTGTATTCTAATCATACACATAAGCTCTAATCGAAACAAGAGTTCTATGTTACAATGGTTTGGCGAGCTTAGAACATTCAGTTGCTTTCCCATAATGGGGGTTTGACCTAGAGGCGCTGTTAATCCTCTATATATAGCACCTTATAATGCATATATGCCTAATTCAAGTATAATTAAGATAATTTCTCGTATTAAAGTTCAAATCTTGCCTTCTCGAAAAAAATGTCCCCAGTGGAGTCGCCACTATAAGGACCATGGATCCTGGCCTATCCTAGGTGTGATTTCTCAACCAATTATCAGACTCGTTTGCTATTTACATTTTTTCAAAGTAGTTTTAATTTTTATTTCTTTAATTTCTTACAATATAGTGAACAAAGCTAGGCTACATGGCTACTGGAAATTGGGCCAAAGTTAGGTCTAGTTTCGTAGCCTAGACTTTGCCAGTAGCTTGATCCCGGCCTAGAATCCAAGTATAGGTTTGATCTAAGGACCCAACTGGGGTCGTAGGCTAACTCCAAGCCTGTAGTCTAGTTCAGACATGTCCTCTCGTCAAGATTCGAATCTATCCAACTAGTTCTAGGAATGCAAAAAGAGGAAATAAGTGAAATAAAAAAGCACTAAACTTTTACTAATAGAGTCACTAGTTAGTTTTAGGAAAAACTTACATATCAATTTTACTCTTCGAAGGGAACCGTGAACTGATGGATAGAGTCGAACGTTACATTGAAAGGGACTATTGATTCACTTAAAAGAGTTTTTTGAAATCCTTCTGATTAATCCCTAATATGCAGATCATCTTCCATGGACTGAAACCGAGGATCCAGATTCGAAGGAAATGATACAGTGACATGATAGAGTGCACCATATCATCATCTGTCATCACAGACAATCTCTACTAATCAATACGAGAAATTAAAACTTAATCATACTAAGACATAGTTACACAACATGTTGGAGTCATTCATTCATATAATCAAAGTGCAGTGTTTACCAAACAGAGTAAAAAGATTAATAATTCAAATAGTTATAATCGGAGGGATGAAACTAATTAAAAGCTACACCTTGTTTGTCTCTCAATGATTTTGTGGTGATGTGGTGTTCTGATGATTCGATATGATGCCACTAACCAAAGGGTCAAGCCCCTTTTTATAGTGGTTGAGGAGATTATGTGAATTAGCCTAGGAAAAGAAAACCTAGTTCTGCTCCTACTAGGCTTCATTTGAACAGGTTAACTTAATACACTAGAATTCTAATTAATTAATCAATAGAAATAAATCCAGTTAGAACTCCAGATATAGAAAGCTAATTCCACCAGGGGTTTTTTTATGAAGCCTCAATAGAATGAAACTTGATAATGGAAAAAGAGTAGTTTTGACTGCGAGCCAGCATGGGTTCTTTGTGTAAGGAACACGGTTGGGTTATGCTGGGCCCGTCTCTTCCACGTGGACCTCCTTATGTTCTTACTGGATTTATGTTACTACTCTGCTAAGGCCATGAAAGTGCAAGCTATAGTATTCTTTTCATCATCGGACTATTAAAAACATGAAGCCATTCCTGCCTTATGAAAGATAGGCAAATGAAGAAGAAGAACAACAATTGTCAAGTTTAGTGAACAGAAGATGAGAGAGGAGGAGTGATTTTGCTATCTTAATTTGGTGAAAGGTAGCAGATCGCATTCCTATTTATATATTAGATAAAATTACCTTTTTATATATTACCTTTTACAATTATAAAATTACATATATAATAATTCTTCATAGACAAAATTGATTCAGCAAAACTGATGAATACAACATTTTAACATTGAGAATTAATTGTAATTTGCAATTTTGGTAATTTTAGATCGTATAATATATTAACTTAGGTTGAGTATGGTATGTAAGAAAGCGTCATGCCATAGGACATTTATTATCACCTTATGATAAAACAGTACAACTTTTTGTGTGTGACTAATTAAATGGTTTTTTTAGCTTATTTAAAAGTGAAAAACATTAGGTAATAACTATATATTATGAAAAATAAATGGGATTTAATTTAGATGAGACTGTCTAGTATTACATTCAAATCCAGTATCCCAAAATTTTTGCCACCAGTCGGATTGTGGGGGCTTTCATGTAGTAGACTTACCCCTGAATTGTAAAAATTACATAGAGGCTGGCTCCAATTGACCATATATTTAAAAATCATAAACTACCTACCGCTCTACGAAAACGGAGAATAGGAAGAGTAGAGAGACATTTTATTTTAGTCCATATAATCCAAGTTGAAAAAATAATCCAAACTTATTTTTTTCAACTATACATATTTTGAACGACGACTGTATAGCATTATAAAAATGATAAACATGAAAAAAAAATCTTAAACCAAAAGCAAGGTTTGCTTAAAAAGAAGTTTGCGTTCAAAAAAAATTGTTATTTGAGGGTGAGACTGACTCATTAAGGAATTTGTATGTCAAAACTTGGAAGAAAATCAATCAAGTTCACAAATGATTTTTTTTTTCTGTTTGTTTTTTTTTGGGTACAAACCAATGAAATTGTTGTCTGATGAATGAGATTGAGGTGGTCGTGTAAAAAAATGAGAATTTTGAAAATTCTATATATTTTTATTCTTCTTTTCCAAAATTGAACTAGTGTTAAAAATCCATGTGATGTATGGAATTTATATATGTAACTATTTTTATTTTAAATTGTAAGTTTTTTACCCTTTAATTGAGAAATTTGATAATTATCATGAAAATAAATACATTAATATTTGCTAAAATAAAGACCATAATATAGCATCATGCTTTGTAGCCGTGATAGTAATTTATTTTTATTAAATGATATAAGTTTTCTTAAATATATCAATGTCATCAATTAGGATTGCACATAACTTAGAAAGCAAAATCTTTTATCGTCATGGTATTTTTTAATAAATTTGGCATTATCTGCCATTGTGAATTTCCTTGTAATATTGGTAGTTAAAATATCTATTGTGTACATTGTTTTAAAAATCAAAAAGACACTTCTAATAACAGGAATAAATACATAAAAAGTTGTAGATTATGTGAGACTGACTTATGTTGATTGGAGAAGAGAATTCATTTTGATTTAATATCTTTATGTTTATATTCATATTCATTAATTGGTAATTTGTTCAACATAAAATTATGAAGTTTTGCCAGTTTATATATTTTTACTTTTCCCCCAAATTCATGATGTTGGAGACAAACTAGTTTGTGCCCGTACTTGCGCGAGTGTTTAAATTCTGAAAATAAATTAAATATTATTAGTTTGAAGTGGAAGAAAGTAACTTAATACCCTGAGTGGTAGTCTAGTAGGACATAATACAAGTGAGGAATTTGATACAATTCAAAGTCAATTGTGAAGTAAAATTATAAAAAAATGGGACTCAAAAGCTGAAAAATCCATCAGTGACAACAATTTTCTTTGTCAAGGGGATATTGAAACATGCTATCTAAACTTCAGAATAAATGGGGAGGGACATAATCTATCCTGAAAATCCAACTTCCAAATTTCTATAATTGGTTTTGCATGTCCTCTATCCCGTGAGAATGATCCTACTCCCTGTTGCTCTTACTCCATTCCCATGTTGGTTTCATGTGCTCTTATAAAAATAGAATCACCTACTAGTTTGCCCTTTCAATGATGGTAGTGCCCTGCCCCTTCATCACGACTACTCTTGCACAGTCCAATGTAGCCTGAGCCACAGAAATTGTAGCAGACATGGCTTGATTGTTCTCGCCCCTGCCTCCAATGACTTCCCTCATAAATCCTCCTCACGTAATGTAATAGTCCGATTGTAAATCATATTTATTTATTTAATTAAGCCATGCTATTAATTTCCTCGCATTTTATTATTGCATTTAATCATTTCGGTTCGAAAAAGTTCACTTTGGGCCTCCTTTGCAATTCAGGTTTTTGTTGTCATAAAATTTTAGGAAGATCGATAGTGGGCCTTAATAACAATGGTTTAAGAGATTAAAATTATTTTTGATAACATCACAAAATTTAAGTTTGAGTTACCAAAATTGTAACCGCATAAGGTTTAATTTTCTTTCAGAGCCCAAATTCATTTTGGCCCAACAAGTGACACGACCGCAAGCGCACAGGTGCCGTAGTATAGATTAAAAGATTGTCCTCAGGGACCGCAGTAATCTAGCAAGCTAATGTCTAATTGAAATTGCTAAGTAATCAATCTTTTTAATGAGCTGATTTAATAAACTAATTATCTAATTTGAAATCAATCAAAGTAAAACATCTAGGAATTTGATTCGCCAAGTAAAGAGTTGGATCATAGAATTAAGCATGCACTTTTCACAGATTGAATGATTCAAGGAATTGCAAGTGAGTTAAATATAATCCTTTCTTTCGAAATGAACTAAATTGCCTAAACGAATTAAACTTACACTCTCTCAAGTGTCTTTGATTTAGTCTAGGTTGAAGATTCATGAATGCTATGTCTCTTCTTAACAAGCAATTCTCTCTTGAGTTTCACTAAAACAAGTTCTATCAAGGTGATCTAGTAGTGAGTTTCACTTTTCAGTACTCCACTCAACTACCTAACATAAGCAAGTAAAATTGGCCAAATTCTACTAACAAAATTCCAATCTCAAGATAGAAGTAAATCATTCCAGTCATGAAATAGGCACAAGATTGCAAAGATAAAGGATCCAACTACAATACTATAGCTAACAAATCCCTAAATCAAATAAAACTACTGACTCATATTTCTAATTCAACAAAAACAAAAATCAAAAATAAGTCCAAAGGAAGGATGGAAAACTTTACAACAATGGCAGCCCTTGAATTGTGCAACAATCTTCAATCCTCTAAGAGTGAAGTTTCTCCCTTTAAGTCTAAAAAAAAACTAAGCTAAACTAATCTAAACTCTAACTAAGAGATATTTAGGAGTAGAAGTGAGATGACTTTTTGTTGTTGAACTGCCTCTCAAAAGCCTTAGAACATGCTCTTTTAAGTAGCAAACAGAGCATCCTCAACCGTACAATGAATAAAGATGAAGAGGTTAGTAGTTACAGGCTAACCATGGTTCGTGGCAGCCACCATGGTTGGAGCATGGTCTTGGCTAGAACCGAATTCTTCTGCTCTTCTCTTATTCCACAGGAATAGGGCTTAGGGTACCTTCACGGCAGGTGAATATGCACTTAAATAGGGGTCAAATGCCGAGTCAAATGTCTAAAGTCCTACAAATATCATCAAAGAATCATACCCTAACATAAAATGAGAATCGGAGCATAAATTATGACATTAAGCTTATAAACTCCTGAAAAAGTGCTACGAAACGTCCTAAAAATGGAGCGTATAAAAGCACTTATCAAACTCCCCCAAGCTTAAATGGTTGCTTATCCCTTAGCAACAATAACGCCAAAAATTATTCACAACCTCCTCAGAAGGACATTGGTAGCATCTCAACAGCAAAGCTGATCTAAAGTTAGCCCAAAGTATAAAAATGATTTAACAAACAGGCTAGGAAATGAAGTTTTCGAAATTGTTAATAGACCACAATGTCAAATTTGAATCAACCTCCCAAAATCATCAAATACAGTCACATCGACATTTGAAACAAATGAGCTAGTAATGTCGATAGGACCTCATAATAGTTATGTGGCACTCATCACTCATGTGTTTGAAAATGTAAGAAGGTTCCCTCAATTCTCATTCCATAGACTCAACTCTACTATAAGTTTGACAAGACTCTCTAATTTGCCATCACTAGTATGCAATGCACATCAGACAATCATGAGGACTTTTTATAAGGTTGTAATGGGACCATGGGTAAATGTAAGAGGGGAATAAATAATTTGGAAATGTGGAGTTAGAAGCCATAGACTAAGAGCTAAACGCTTCCAATGCGCTTATGCAACATTCTCCTTCAACCAATACAATTCAATTATGAAATACATCCCCTTTCACAGCCAAATGAAGAGAAAAAGAGCTGAAAGTCATATATGCTTTTTACAATCCAAATAAGGCCAACACTTCTTCTTTCTTTTTTTTCTTCCTTTTGTTTTCCTTTTTTGTTTGTTTTTATTTATTGTTCTTGTTTTTATTTTTCTTTCTTTCTTTTCCAAAAGAGTTGGCCAAGGGAATCCATATCATACTTGAATTTCAACTCCTCTCTAATCTTTGTACAATAAGACAAGGGATTTCTTATATATAACAGAAGAACTCAAATCCCTTCACCAATCAACCAACCAAATCCACCAAAAAGATCTCAATATATCTTACTAAGTCCCAATCAAACTCAATTTATGAGGATGAAACGCTCCTCTAGTATTGGCTTAAGGGTAATGTAATTGTTTGCCCAAAGGCTATGTTTGGAGGTTTAAATCAATAAAAACGGATATAGGTTCAAAGGGGCCAGCAATGGATATATTATGCATAACAAGGGTGGGTATTTGGTCTTTTGGGTTAACAAGTCAAAGAATGCCTCAATCATGTCGCATAAATGCATATGGTAAATGTGATCTTAAATGACAGTCAAAGCAAGTCCTACTGATGTCGAGGAAGAGTAAGTCATGAATTGATATGAGACTAAATTGATAAATTAGTCTTCAAAAAGCTAAAAGTCTCGCGGGACATCAACCAAGGTGTAACGCCCCACCCCCTACCGAGTCGCAGATAATTACCAATAACGGCTTAAAGGATCATCGACTGGCCCCACAAATTATCACAAGCCTTTTCGACGTGCTTCATCATCGCTCACACGCTACGTGGGAAACTTCCTATGAGATCATCCATCCTAAGATTGCTCCCTAACAAGCACGCTTTACTATGGAGTTTTTAGGAGTGAGATTCCTAAAAAGAATGGTGCACCTTTGGTGATATAAGTAGTCACTTGGATCCTTTTTAAGCCATACTCGGGGCGTTACAATCAGCCCCATTTGAAGTACATAACGTCCTCATTGTGCCTCACTAATCGACCGACTTACGAGTCGTCTTGACTAGCGGTTCACACCCAGTATCTTTGCTCTGCTAGGTGACTGCCCATGGGCTGTCCATCTACTGGCGTAGCTTACGGATGCGGATCGACTTTGATACAATTTATAACGCCCTGACCCTCTCCCGGGTCACGGATAGATACCAATAACAACTTCAAGGATAGTCAACTGGCCCCACAAATCATCACAAGTCTTTCCAACGTGCTTTGTTCTCGCTCACACGATACCTGAAAAACTTCCCAAGAGGTCACCCACCCCATTGCTTCCCAGCAAGCACGCTTAATTGTGGAGTTCTTAAGAGTGATTTTCCCGAAAGAAAGGTGCACCTTTGGTGATACAAGTAGTCACTTTGATCCTTTTCAGCCATACTCGAGGTTTTACAATTACCCCCACTTGAAGTGCACAACATCCTCGTTGTGCCTCACTAGCCAACCCACTTATGAGTTCTCTTGACCGACGGTCCATACCCAGTATCTTTGCCCCCGCCTGATGACTGCTCATGGACTCTCCATCATTGGCATAGCTCATGGTCGCGGGTCGGCTTTGATACCGTCTGTAATGCCCCGACCCCTCCCGGGTCGTAAGCAATTACTAGGAACGGCTTTAGGGATCGCTAACTAGCCCCATAAATCATCACAAGTCTTTTCGGCATGCTTCGTCCTCGCTCACACGTTGCTTGAGAAACTTCCCAGGAGGTCACCCATCACAAGATTGCTGCCCAGTAGGCATGCTTAATTGCGGAGTTCTTACGAGTAGGCTTACCGAAAAGAAAGGTGCACCATTGATGATATAAGTAGTTACTTTGATCCTTTTAAGCCACACTCGGGGTGTTACAATCACCTCCACTTGAAGCGCATAATGTCCTCATTGTGCCTCACTAACCGACCGACTTAAGAGTCCTCTTGACCGATGGCTCACACCCAATATCTTTGCCCCGCTAGATGACTATCCATGGGCTCTCCATCCACTAGCGCAACTCAAGGTCACAGGTCGGCTCTGATGCTAGTCGATGATCCTTGGAGCCGTTATTGATAACTGTCCGCAACCCAGGAGAGAGTTGGGACATTGCAGATGGTATCAGAGTCGACCTGTGACCTTGAGCTGTGCCAGTGGATGTAGAGACCATGGGCAGTCACCTGGCGGGGCAAAGATACTGGGTGTGGACTGCCGATCAAGAGAACTCGTAAGTCGGTTGGTTAGTGAGGCACAATGAAGACATTGTGCGCTTCAAGTGAGGGTGATTATAACACTCCGAGTGTGGCTTAAAAGTATTGAAGTGACTACTTATATCACCAAAGGTGGACGGTTCTTTCCGAGAAACCCACTCTTAATAACTCCACAATTAAGCATGTTTATTAGAGAGCAATCTTAGGCTGGGTGACCTCCTGGGAAGTTTCTCAGGCAGCGTGTGAGCGAGGACGAATCACGCCGGAAAGACTTGTGATTTGTGAGGCCAATCGATGATCCTTTAAGCTGTTCATGGTACTTATCCATGACCCGAGAGGGGTAGGGGCGTTACACAAGGTCATGCCTAGTTCATCATGAAACACGTGCCAGCACTCTTGTAAAGAATCATAGGGTAATCAATTCGCACTGAACAGATGGTCAGAACCTGAAGCTCATTTTCAAAAACGCATTCTCAAACACTTTTATGCATAATTGGGCAAATCAAGGGATCAATCTAAACCAAAGAAGTCTACCTAGTCTGAAAAGATCATCATTGGAGGATTTTTCTTTTTTCAATTGTTTTTTTTTCCATCATTTTTTTTTTGTGTTTTTTTAGATAGTGGATGCTCCTAATAACAATACTGAGTGCAAAAACTTTGAAAAGGAACTATAAAAACCTAAAATGCAACCTAAAGTGAAAGGAAACCTAAATGTACCTCTAACATGCTCTAGCTATATAAAATTAAATCTAAAATGCTACTCTAAATGCAAGCGTGAACAATATATACAATGCATACACAAGCACGCACCGAACTAAGTCAGGGATCATATGCCATCAATTAACTAACTAACTCTCCCATGCTTGAACCAAACATTGTCCTCAACATGTGCACAGAGTAGAAAAGAGAAGGGGAGTAGCAAGAAGCAATCAGAAAGGAGGTGGGGAAGGAGCGCAGGGAGGTTGACCATAAGAGATATGCCAATCTTACCAGGTCTCTAAACAAGCCTTATAATCCTAAAAGGATTGGGTCTAGGTAGCAAGCATCCCACGGAGCTCATCGTACCACTTTTGAACAAAGTCACGAAGAGCAGCATTCTCAGAGGTAACATAGACTCAAAGGAATACTTGCTCCTCCTGAATGGACCTAAGGGTGGCTCGGAGGTCGGCATAATTAGCAGAGGGTGGTTGGGAGGGGGAACTATGTCTGGCCTAAGAAGTAAATGAGGTGGAGGAGGTGCAGGTTGAACAACCTTGGCAACACCAGAGGCCTATTGAAGGTTACCCCGGTCAAGTAAGGTGGTCCGATCAACATTAAAAAGTGGCAGAAGCCGATCCCCAGGATAAATCCAAGACTCCATCCTTTACTTTGAAAACGTTCATTAGCTAAAAAGTGACTTGATCAAGCTACTTGGACATAGAAACTCGACCCTCAGGGTTAGGTTCAACACTAAAAAATCTAGCAATAGTTATGACTACACCCCCAATGACTATCGTACCCTTAGTGCTAACAGCCATACTATACAATTGTCGGGCCAAAAACTCCCTAGGATCAAGTTGAACACCATCAAGCATACATGAGACAAAATATAACTCAGACAATCTCGGGACATTCAAACTATCATCTTGAGCAAAGAAACAACAAGTAAGAATACGCTGATCCACTCGAATGTAAGGGTTCATAATATTGGTGCACTTAGAAGAACTAGTGTTGTACCTAAAGCTCCTCGAAAGCTTTCCTCAAAATGCATTCTGGTTGAATTCTTGGGGGACTTGACGGTTTGATAAGTCCATGCTAGGTGGAAAACCAAATGTACTATTGAAAGTACATAAGTTCAACTTATAAAATTGCCTTTGCAAATAAAATGAAATATACCCTGCTTGACGTTAAGGCCCTTGAGTGACCTTAACCTGCAAAGTGCTCAGAAATTCTAGAGCTAGGTCCCGATGTATATGCTCTTTAATCTCAATGAAATGTCCTATGCCCCCCTTGCAAACAACCACTGTATATCATCGAACAATCCTAAATGGCCCAATAATTCCTCATCATAATAACGAGTTGACACAACAATTCGTTCATTCAAGCAAGTGTATCTAGAAACATGTTTGGTGTTAGTCAAACCAAGAGGATGAGGAACATTACCTCAGGCCCATATAGTGGTAGAAGTCCAGGAGGTCCCTTGAGGTTAGGATGGTGCTTGGCTAGATGTCCCCACCTCCTTGATGCTCCTTTGTCTCTTGGTGAGTGCTATGGTTGAAAAATGCAAAAAAATTGAAACAAGAACCTAAAACAATAAGATGTGAGAAAGAAAAATGAAGAATTTAAGTGAAAAACGAGGAAGAATTAGAGAGAGAAGAAGATGGTTATGGAGGATAGGTGAAGGTGGGATTAACTCGGAGAAGAAATGGTGAAAAGAGATGAAATTTGTTAGAGAAAGAGAAAGATTATGAGAAAAGGGAAAATTTTGAGTGAAAATGGAGTGAAAATTGGAAGAAATAGAGGGTTTAATAATGGAGGTTTTAGAGAGAGAAAGAAGGAGGGAGAGAGAGAATATCAAGGTTGAAAATGATTATAGAGGAAAAGGAACGATCGCCGCATTGACCGCAATCGTAGTAGCCCACCATGGACCATGAGGCGCCACGGTTGGACCATGGTGGCTGCTGGACACTAAGTTTTCTTTTTCCCTAGGTGGGCACGCCACGGGTTGCATTTGAGTAATATGGACCACATTGCCTATCATTGTTTTCTTTTTTTTTTTCCTTGTGTTTTTTGCTTTTTTTTCTTCTCTCTCTTTTTTATCTCTTCTTCTCTCTCTTTTTTGAATTTTCATTCTTTTTTTATTATTTTTTTATGAAAAACTACCTAAAAATGGAATCAAAGCTATAAAAGGGGCTTGGGTTGCCTCTCAAGAGCGCTCTTTTAAGGTCAAGAGTTCAACCATGCTTCTATGTGTGGTCAGGATCGGTAAGCATATGGACGTTATTTTTGTTGTGAACCACGAAATTGTATTCCTTTAAAGGAAGGTACCACCTCAGAAGCTCAGGTTGGAGGTCCTTTGTGATCATCAATTGACACCATAACATATTGTCAGTGCACAAGACAAATCGAGTGCGTTGTCCATCAGATTGACCACTGTCATCATGCTCAGTCCCCATGTCAAAGTCTACATCGATTCCTTCAATAGGGGGCAAAGACAGAATCACTTGGGCAAACCTGCAATAATAACTCATAGGAGACTCATTACAAGCATGGGCCTCAACCTTGGGTATGCTATGCGGCGTAGGAGCAGTGAACTCCACCTTAATGTAGCCTTGGTTGGGATCCTGAGTGGAAATCCAATCAAAATTGGGAGGATCTTGACAATTCAGAACATCCTCCATGTCAATCTCAGGAGAAAGGGAAAATGCATCTGATTAGGAAGAATTAGGGGAAACCACTCTTTCATCCATAAAACAGAACATAGGACAACACCCTTCTACTTTAAATGTTAACCGCCTCCTTTTTACATCAATATTGTAACCTGAAGTAGCCAAGAAGGGCCTACCAAGAATAATTTAGGCATCATCGATTTCAGTCACATCAGCAATAATAAAGTCTTCCAAAACCCAAATATCTCCTATTTTGACTGGCACATCTAATTTACCTAAAAGTCGCATTTCAGAACCATCTGCTAATTGGAGTGAAAATGGTGCAGATCGTAATGGTCCTAAATAAAGCCTATGAAACAAAGAGTAGGGCATCAAACTGACACTTGCACCAAGGTCATATAAGGCTCGCTCAATTTTCACTTTTCTCCACGACACATGGGATAGAAAAGCTACCTGGGCCAGGAAGCTTAGGTAGGAAAACTGTGGGGATCTCTAAGCTATCATTCTCTAGGAAAGTCATGGGCTTGCCACCATCATTTCTCTCCTCACTCTCAACCATGATCATTTCTATACCCTCTTATGGTGGAATGTCCTTGAGTTCTCTAGGGTCCTCTTCCCCTTCCTTAAAGATAACGCAATTACAATACTCATGGGGGTTAGATTCGGGTTTACTTGGCAGTCTACCAGGAGGTATAGATGAAGAGCTAGCTTGTTGTGCAATTTGGGCTTTCAACATCTTGTTATGAGTTATAAGCACATCAACATTAAAGGCTAATTGCTTTATACACTCATCTTGCTTTCGTTGCACCAAAAGCATACTCTCCGTCATGGCTTCTAGGTTGGACTTTTGGCGAACTTATTAGGGAAAGGGAGGTCTTTGAAATCCGAGGGTTGCCGAGCATTCATTTGGGGCATTGGGGAAGGGTTAGGTCTGTATGAGAAATTTGGATGGTTCCTCCAACTTGGATTATAAGTATTTGAATAAGGGTCAGTAGTTGGTCTCAGGTTGAAATTATTGACATAATTAACTTGGTCACTAGTGTTTTGGGCGAAAGGACTACCTACTTGGCAATTCTCAGTCAAATTGTCAATGGAACCACATTTTTCACATGATGGGGGAGGGGCACTAGAATTCACAGCATTCACATTCAATCGTTCCAACCTTTCAGCCATAGCATCTACTTTAGCATTAAGTAAAGTAAGTGCATCAACTTCAACTTTACCTCCAACCCATTTGGGTTGGCCTCGTTTAGTGGACCATTGAAAAATGTTGATCGCCATTTCCTTAATTAAATTGTAGGCCTCGTCTTCAGTCTTATTCATCAAAGTTGTTCTTGCCTCAGCATCAATAGTCGACCTTATAGGTTTGGTCACTCCATTGAAGAAAGCTTGAATAATCATCCATCGTTGAAGGCCATGGTGAGGGCACAACCGCAACAAGTCTTTGAATCGCTCTTAAGCATCATTGAGTGTCTCATCACCCTTTTAAGTAAAGTTGGTGATTTGGTTCCTCAAACTTGCCATTTTTCTTAGTGGGAAGAATTTGGCAAGGAAAGCTCTGGTACATAATACACCCCAGGGGCAAAGAATAAAGACATGCTCTCACCTTGTCCCTAAGTGTAAAGGCAAATAGCCGCAGTCGAATGGCATCAGTAGAGACTCTGTTGAGCTTCAATGAGTCACACCTCTAAAAAGACCAAGAGGTGTAAGCTTGGGTCTTCCAACGGGGCGCCTCCAAATTGGGATTGTTGTATCGTAGAAATAAGAGCTGCCTTAAGCTTAGAGATGTTTGCCTCCACGTTAGGACAAGCAATGCTTCAGATAATGCCTTGGACCCCTAGGGTAACAAAATCCCTAAGCGTCCTTCTTTGCTCGCTACCTCCTCCCACCATATTTGGTGAGGTGCTTCTAGCTTTGCTCCTTTATTCTTCAAGTCGTTGCTTCTTCCTCCTTAAACGGAAAGTCCTCTCAATTTAGGATCGAGTTCATATAGAAATGGACTTCGTATAAACGGGAAAAATTCCTATAAGCACAATCACCAACACTACCAAAGCAATCAAAAAGTAAAGGAAAATAAAGTAAAACACTCAGTCAATTTTGTAAGACTAACTCAATAGTTAACAATTTGGTCCCTGGCAACGGCGTCAAAACTCGACACGGCCGCAAGCGCACGGGTGTTGTAGTATAGATTAAAAGATTGTCCTCAGAGACCACAGTAATCTATCGAGCGAATGTCTAACTAAAATTGCTAAGTAATCAATCTTTTCAAAGAGCTGATTTAATAAACTAATTATCTAATTAGAAATTAATCAAAGTAAAACATCTAGGAATTTGATTCGCCAACTGAAGAGTTGTATCATAGAATTAAGCATAGACTTTTTATGGATTGAACGACTCAAGGAATTACAATCGAGTTAAATTTAATCCTTTCTTTCAAAATGAACTCAATTGCTTAAACGAATTCAACTAACACTCTCTCAAGTGTCTTTGATTTAGTCTAGGTTGAAGATTCATGAATGCTAAGTCTCCTCTTAACAAGCAATTCTCTCTCGAGTTTCACCAAATCAAGTTCTATCAAGGTGATCTCATAGTGAGTTTCACTTTTCAGTACTTTACTCAACTACTTAACATAAGCAAGCAAAATTGGCCAAATTCTACTCACAAAATTTCAATCTCAAGATAGAAGTAAATCATTCCAATCATGAAATAAGCACAAGATTGTAAAGATAAAAGATCCAACATCAATACTATGGCTAGCAGATTCCTAGATCAAATAAAACTACTCACTCATATTTCTAATTCAACAAAAACAAGAATTCAAAAATAAGTTCAAACGAAGGAAGGAAAACTTTACAATAATGGCAGACCTTGAATTGTGCAACAATTTTCAAGCCTCCAAGAGCAAAGCTTCTCTCTTCAAATCTCAAAAAAACTAAACTAAACTAAACTAAATTCTAACTAAGAGAGATGTGAGAGTAGAAGTGAGAGGACGTTTTATTGTTGCTCTCAAAAGCCTTAGAACACATTCATTTAAGCAGCAAACAGTGCATCCTCAGTTGCACAACGAAGAAAGATGAAGAGTTTAGCAATTATAGGTTAACAACGGTTCGTGGCAGCCACCGCGGTTAGACCGCTGTCTTGGCTGGAACTGATTCTTTTGCTCTGCTCTTGCTCTATGGGCATAGGGCTTGCGGTACTTTCATGGCAGGTCAATATGCACTCAAATAGGGGTCAAATGTCGGGTCAAATAGTCTAAAATCCTGCAAATATCTTCAAAGAATCATACCCAAGTATAAAACGAGAATATGAGCATAAATTATGATATTAAGCCCATAAATTCCTGAAAAAGTGCTACAAAACATCCTAACAATGAAGCATATAAAATCACTTATCAGCAAGTTATGTATATAAGCAAGTAGTTATATATGTAACTAAGTTGTTATGAAATGATAAATAATGCCTTGTATTCTATTTTGATAACATTATTAGTTGTATTTCTTAGGTATACTTATTGTATGTTTTGGTTTTATACAAGTGATTGAATTGTTCCGTTTAATGTATGACTAGAATGTCTAAATCTATGCAAAACAATGCAGAGACTTACATAAGCGATAACTCAGATCATGGTGAGGGATCGGGTGAATGTGCCTCATGTAATGTGCCACTAAATTTTGGTAAAAGGCCTCCAATCTCTCCTGAGTTAGTTAATACCAATAGGAACCTAAACTGCTGGCTGACTTTGGTAGCTAAACTGATGGCATGGATTCCCCATTGCCTGCTGAAAACCCTCTTACAGATGATAAACTAGTAGATAGGGTAGCATGACGTAACCCTAAAGTTTATGATGGAAAGTATGACACACTGGAATTAGAGGAATGGGTGAGAGGAATGGAGAAATTTTTACAGTGGTAAAGGTTCTAGAAGAGAAGAAAGTGAACATTAGGATGTACTATTTGACTAGTGAAGCTGATCTCTGATAGAACTGTGAAGGGTAGGTTCATAGGCCCTAAATTCAGTTGGAGTAAATTCCTAGAGGAACTAAGGGAAAAATTTTACCCAGTTGTGGTTCAAAGACAAAAGGAGAAAGAATGTATGGAACTGAAGAGAAGTGATAGTATGACTGTATTGTAGGACGCTAGTAAGTTCACAGAACTGTCTTGGTTTATCCCCAAATTTGTGTCTTTGAAAGATTGAAGGTGGGGAAATTTAAAGAAGGTTTATATTTCTATATCCATAATCAGCTAGCTCGTTAACTAATCCCCATATATCAAGAGCTATATGAGTGAGCAGCTAAAGTAGAGCGAGTGAAGACTAAGTTGAGGGTCCTGAACCCAATAAATCAAAAAGCAAAAGGGATCGAGTGGGAATCCCAAGCGAAAGTGTACATTAGAAGAAGCCTACTCTCGCTACTCCTCAGAGTCATCCTACAGGTCCAGTAGAGCCCTGTGAAAAATGTGGAAAAACTAACCATACTAGCCCTGAATGCTGAGTGGGCACTAACAAGTGCATGTGGTGTGGAAGCCTAGAACACCTCATTGCTATCTACCCTCGAAGACTGAAGGTTGTGGATAAGGGTAATCCAGCAAAACCCTTATCCCCACCTCGCCAAGGGCCCCTACCTCCAAGGCTTGCAGCAGTTAGAAGGGCGTATATAATAAGTAAGAAGGAAACTACCACCTTTGGTACGGTTGTTACTGGAACTTTCTTTTTAAATTCAAAACCATTTTGTGTGCTGTTTAATTCGGATGCCACTCATTCATTTGTATCCACCTGACGTGCCATGCAAATGACCCTTGAGAATAGGAAGTCAGAAACTAATTATAGAATCAAGCTGTCCAATGACTCTATAGTTGAGTGCCTTATTTCCTATAAACTTGTCCTCATTACTATTGGTGGTGTCACATTCCCTAGAGACTTGATTTAATTTGACTTATCAGACTTTGATATTACTTTGGGGATGAACTGGTTGCGTACTTGTGGAGCTAAAATTGACTGTGAAAACCTTAAAGTCATTTTAAGGAATGAAAGTAGGAGAGCAGTATGTTTTTATGGGAAAAGAGAGGAAAAACCATGTCCCATAATTTCTGCTATGAAAGTAAGAAAGTTGTTATGGCAAAGGTATATTGGGTATTAGTATTATGCTATAGAAGCTCAGTCCAAAGGAGACAAAGCAGAAGATATTCCCATAGTTTGTGAATCTAGAGATGTTTTTCTTGAAGAGTCACCAGGACTGCCCGTGTAGAGGGAAATTGATTTTGAGATTGAATTAATCCCTGGTACCCAACCTATCTCTAAAGCGCCATACTGAATGGGTCCAACTGAGCTCAGAGAACTGAAGATTCAACTAGATGAGTTATTATAAAAGGGATTTATCAGACCAAGTGTGTCATCATGGGATGCCCTAATGTTGTTTGTAAAGATGAAGGATGGAACATTGAGATTATGTATCGATTATAGAGAGTTGAACAAGACTACCATTAAGAACAAATACCTTTTGCTTGAATAGATGATTTATTTGATCAATTGCGAGAACTAGGAGTCTTTTCTAAGATTGATTTGAGGTTGGGATATCATCAACTCAAGATTAAGCCTGAAGATATCCCTAAGACCGTGTTCAGCACCAGGTATGGTCACTACGAATTCACGGCGATGCCCTTTGGCCTGACCAATGCCCTGCGGCCTTTTATGGGGCTCATGAATAGAGTTTTTAGACCGTATTTAGACAAGTTTGTGATAGTACTCATTGAAGATATGTTGATATACTCGAAGGATAAAAATAAACATGCTGTTCATTTAAGGATAATGTTGCAGACCTCGAGGGAACACCAATTATATGGCAAATTTAAAAAGTATGAGTTTTGGTAAGAAGTAGTACTTTTCAAAAGAAGGGATTAAAGTTTACCCCCAAAAGGTGAAAGTAATTACAGAGTGGCCAAGACCCACCAATGTCACTGAGATTAAAAGTTTCTTGGGCTTAGCTGGCTATTATCGAAGCTTTGTGAAGGATTTTTCGGAGATAGCCTCTCCCCTGACCAATTTATTGAAGAAATCCATTAAGTTTGAGTTTCATTTTAAGAATTAAGGTTGCGATTAACTATCGCCCCAATCCTAACCCTATTGATAGAAGGTAAGTGAGTATACTATCTAAAGTGATTTCTTGAAGAATGGTCTAGGGTGTCTTCTGATGCAAGATGAGAAAGTGATGGCTTATGCCTTCTAACAGCTCAAGCCTTATGAGAAAATTACCCTACCCATGACCTAGAGTTAGCAGTTGTGGTTTTCATACTAGAAATTTGGGGACATTACTTATATAGGGTACTATGTAAGTCTTCACTCAAAAAAGCTCAATTTGAGACAAAGGCATTGGCTAGAGTTACTTAGGCCCTGTTTGGTGAGGGAAATTGGAATGGAACTTGAAACCTGAGGGTTCAAGTTCCTTTCCTTATTGTTTGGTGAGCGTTTTAAAGGAAAGGAACTTGATACCCCTAGGTTTCAAGTTCCCCTCCAATCCTCAAGAACTTGAACCCCCCCATTTATGAGAGGTTTCAAGTTCCCAACCCTCAGGGATCAGTTTTATTTTAACAAAAAAAGGAAAAATTGCTTCTCAGGCAAACATTCAAACCCCTCTGTGTTCTTCGCTTCTCCTTCCTTTGTTCCTCCTCATCTTCACACGCACAAAGCCGATCTGCGCCACCTCCTGTCGTCGGCCGGTGCCCTCCGCCACCTCCTATCGTTGGCCAGCGTCCTCCGCCACCAGGCTGCCGTCGTTTGCGCCTCCTCGCGTTCTCCTTCGTATTTTCGTTCCCCTCTCATCTCCTTATAAACACTTGATAAAGCTGCCCCACGGCTCACCGTCGGGCACCGACCTCCGCCACCAGAGCGTCGTCCACTCTTGCGGCACCGGCGACGGCCACGGCCACAGCACCGGCGACGGCCACTCTCTCTATGACTTTCGATCTCCAGTGGGTTTAGGTTTTTGGGTTCGTGGGTTCATGGCTGGGAAGGATTGATAGTTGAGCTTTCTTTTAAAAAAAAATTACTATATTAAAAAACTTTCTATGGATGTATGCTGAAAGATTTTGATTTAGAAAACCTTACTTCCGAAAAATAAAATGAATATAAACTTATGTATAAATTTTCTATTTAAAAAAAGTGGTGTATAAATAAATATAAAAATTTGAGCCTCAAATGATTCAGAAGTAATATCTTAGAACTTCATTTTTAACAAAACAAAATAATATAAGTTAAAACAATCATTCATACTTCATATCATATTTCTAAAATAAAAGCAGAGTTGATTCCATTCCGAACTGCTTACCAAACAACAAGGACTGGAACCTAATTCCATTCCAATTTTCACCAAACAACTGGGTTTAGAATTCAAGTTCCATACCCAGCCCCTTAGGATTCAAGTCCTGATTCCATTCCATTCCAATTTTTCTCACCAAACAGGGCCTTAAAGATTATCACTTACAGATTCAGTATCACTTAGGAAAAGTAAATATTGTGGCAGATGCCCTGAGTAGGAAGACACAACATAGCTTTAATAATGTAGTGATTACACAATTGAACCTCTTAAGAGAGCTTAAGCAACAGCATGTCGCATGGGCAAGCAAGTGTTCAGTTGTCAACACTTACCTTACAGCCCTCTATAATCGAGGAAAGACGAGTGAACCAAGACAGTGATCTTGAGCTCCAAAGAATAAAGCAAAATCTTGAGAAAGGTAAGTTGCATGGTTTTGTAATACAAGAAGATGGGACCTTGTAATTCTAGAATCGCCTATGTGTACCCAAAAATGAGGAACTAAGGAAGAAGATCTTAGAGGAGGCTCACAACAATTGATCCTCGGTGCATCTAGGAGGCACCAAGATGTACAGAGACCTAAGGCAATACTTTTGGTGGAATAGCATGAAGAAAGAGATTGTGGAGCATGTTGACAAATGTCTAATTTGCCAAAAGGTTAAAGCAGAGCATCAATGTCCTATGGGCAAACTGCGAGCTTTAGAAATCCCTGATTGGAAGTGGCACTCTAGCTTAATGGACTTCATCATAGAATTACCTCGGTCTGTGTCAAAGAAGAATGCCATTTATGTAATAATTGATCGACTCACTAAATCAACCCATTTTCTTCCACTTCAGGATACTTGGAGAGTTAAAAGACTAGCCTAGTTGTATGTTAAGGAAATAGTTCAACTACGTAGGATTACCTCAGCCATAGTGTCTAATAGAAATCAGAGATTTCAATCCCCTTTTTGGCAAGCGCTTCAAGGAGCCTTTGGAATCAAATTGCACTTTAGTAACTCTTTTCATCTTGAAACGAATAGGCAAATAGAGAGAGTAAATAAAATTCTAGAGGATGCATTGAGAGTTTGTGTTTTGGAATTTTAAGGGAAATAGGAGGATGACATACCATTGGTGGAGTTCCTTAACAATAGTAGTTACCAATCCACCATTAAAATACCCCCTTTTGAGGCTCTATATAGGAGAAAATGCAAAATCCCTTTATACTGGAGTGACCTAGATAAGGCATTGACTCTGGGCCCAAAACTAATTCATGAAACTACTAAAACCATAAGAAAGATTTGAAAGCATATTCGAGGTGCCCAAAAACAACAAAAGGGTTACGCCGATAAAGGAAGAAGGCCTTTGGAGTTTTAAATAGGCGATAACATCATTATGAATGTTTTGCCAACTAAGAGTATTAGGAGATTTGGAGTACGAGGCAAACTGGGCCCCGATATATCGGGCCATATGAAATTATTGAAAAGTTAAAACCCATGCCTTGCCAACTGGGTCTGCCTATGGAACTTGAGCATATACATAACGTGTTTCATGTCTCATACCTTAGGAAATACATCCAGATCCTGACCATGTGATCGTAACAGAGCCCATCGAAGTCACTAGGGATATAGTGTACAAAGAGCATCCAGTACAGATACTAGATTGTAAGATTAAGCAGCCGCTCAACAAGCAGATACCCATGCTTAAAGTGCTTTGGTCAAATCATACCTCCTCAGAAGCGACTTATGAAACCAAGGAAGAAATGAAAGCCAAATACCCTCACTCATTTGAGGTAATCTTACATGTTATGGCAACGTTCATAAGTTTTGAGGATGAACCTCTTTTAGGGTGGAAGGGTATAGTAGCCCAACCCTAAATCATATTTATTTATTTAATTAAGATATGTTATTAATTTTCTCGCACTTTATTATCGTATTTAATTATTCCGGTTTAGAAAAATTCATTTGAGCCCACTTTGTAATTCGGATTTTTATTATCGCAAAATTTCGGGAAGATTAATAGTAGGCCTCGATAATTGTGGTTTAAGAGATTAAAATTATTTTTCATAACATCACAAAATTTGATTTCGAGCTATGAAAAATTTGATCGCATAAGGTTTATTTTTCTTTCCACACCAAATTCATTTGGGCCCAATTTTGGCCTAACAAGTTACTACCCATTTGCTAGCTAATTATCCTCAATTACACTTAATTATCATTAGTAAAATGATGCTTTTTAAAGGATAAAACTCAACCGAGTAAACTTTGAGTGATTAACATCAATTTTCCACCAAATAAAAAAAATCACAAAATATCAAGCCTATTCTCTTCCCTCCTTTGCCAACCCGTCGCAACTAGCTGCTCTGCTTGCTGTTTTACTACTTTTGCCACTACCCCGCCACCCTCTAGCCATTGGATATCCACCAGACGCAGCTACAAATAGCTAGCCACCTCTCTACACCCTTCAAATGTCATTTCTAGCTCCTTATTTAAGCTTAAAGCAAGTAAACCTATCACCTATCTTGTTGAATTTTGGTTTTTATTCTTGTTTTTGTTGGTTTTAATTGTTAATCATGTTATTTTGATAAGAATAAGAGTTATTTTGATGTTTTAACTATTGGTTAAGCTTGAACATATGCAAGGGTTAAGGTTGTTCATGATCATGCAAGCATAAGTTTGAAGTGATGAATTTGGATTGTTTTATATTTGATTTTGTGATCTTTGGCATTAATAATAGATATCATGATGTTTATGTTGATTTTAGATGAGTTTAAGTGCAAGTGCAAGTTGTCACAAGCTAGGGTTTTAATGATCATGTACGGATTAGTTTATTTTTAGCTTCAAATATGTTGATTATATATAATTGGATGAAGAATGAAATTTGGATGTGTTGTTTAACTTGGATAATGCCTTGAAGTGATTTTTGCAAAAAGAAGTGGATTATGAAAATTTTCTTCAATTGATTAAAAGCAGGTATTTTGATCATTTATGTAAGTAAGTGAGATTATGGGTGTGTAACAAGTCCTTAAAGTGCACACTATTTTGACGTCATTTGTTCCATTCTTAAGAAGAAGTGTGTGCTTTATGTTATATTATGAACTCCTTTTTTACTTTTATGCTCGGGTATGTCCTTTTCTGTACTTTGTAGGTTTTTGGACTATTTTCCCCCAAAGTTGACGATAATTGAGCATAATTTGACTCACAACGGACACCCCCAGGTCACCATGCCCATCGAAGGAAGAAAGAACAAAAGATTACTGAGACAGGGCTCACCATGGACTGTCCGTGGTGAAGGCCAAGGTCTGTGGTGGGGCCACAACTACAAGCTTGTTCATTTTTCTTCATCTTGTGGCTAAGATTAATTGTGTTTTGCTTTAAATAAAGCCATTTTCGCAGTAGAGAAGACACACACACACGAGAAAGAGAACCTCTTCTCTCTAGTTTTTCCATTCTTTTCCATTTTTCTAAGTTTAGTTTAGACTTTTAGTAGTTTTGAGTGTGAGTGTTAAAAAAGTGCTTACTGTTTTGGAACCCTTGCAAAGTTGAAAAACTCTTGAAAGCTCTCTAATTACGCAAAGTTTTCTTCTCTCAAACTCTGTTTAGTTTTGGTAATTTAAACATGCATGAGTAGTTTTCTCAATCTAGGGATTGTTAGTCAAGTATTGATGTTGAAAATTTTCATCTTTATTTAGTTGCACTTATTCTTAATTGGGATTGGTTAAACTTTATCTTGTGTGTGAAATTGTTGTCATTGAATTTTGGCCAAATAGTTACGTGAAGGGTTGAAAGGTGAAACTTGCTATTTGATTGATGACATAGGACTTGACTTAGCAATACTTAAAAGAGATTCACTTATTAAGACGACCCCTTTAGCAATCTAAAATCTGACTTGGACTAAACAAGGACATTTGACAGAATGACTGGTTAGTTTAGGCAATTCAGTTTGCTTCAAAAGAAGATTGAATTCTAAATGCGATTGCACCTCTTTCAATCTCCTGTAATTGATCAAGTATATGATATATTTCATTGATCTACATCTTTAGAAGGGGAAACAAACCCCTAGATTTTTTAATTAATTGAAATTTCCAATTAGGTTATAACGCCATTCAAACTCTCTATTGGAATTCCTTGCTTAACACTTTTATAGGACAAAACTCAGTAGATTACAATTAGTCTTCATGGGAATGATATCTTTGCTAAACTACAAAACCCGTGCGTTTGCAGGCTTAGGTCAAGTTTTTGGCGCCATTGCCATTGACCAAATTTGGTGATATTGAGTTAGCCCATAGAAATTAACTAGCATTTTGTCATTATTTACTTTTTCTTTATACTTTTAATTTGCATTGTTAGTTTTATTGCCACTTTTGTAGATTTCTCCTTTATATGTGAAGTCTCTTTTCATTTGAATTCAATCCAGAAATTGAAAGGACTTTTTGCTCTAAAAGGAAGAAATTAAGGGTCGAAGGGCAAAGACTTAAGGCTCAAGCAATTTCTTCACCAATGGTAGGAATAGGAGGTGACCACAGAAGGACACTCCGGGATTTTGTTACCTCAGGAGTCCACGGCATTTCCTCTAGCATCTCTTGGCCAAACGTAAAAGTGAACAATTTTGAGCTCAAACTAGCCCTTACATAAATGGTACAACAATCCTAGTTTAGAGGTACATCCAAACTTACACCTCTTAGTCTTTTTAGAGGTGTGTGATATTAAAGCTCAACGGAGTTTCTACCGATGCCATCCACTTGCGCCTAATTCCCTTTTCACTTATGGATAAGGCGAGGGCGTGGCTTCATTTGTTGCCTCTAGGATGTATAATGACATGGGACGAGCTTACAAAAGCCTTTCTTGCTAAGTTCTTTGCTCCAAGTAAGACGACAAGCCCACAGAATCAAATCACTACTTCTCTAAAAAGGAGGATGAGACGCTCTATGAAGGATGGGAGTGATTCAAGGATCTTTTACGATTATTTCCTCAACATGGTCTTCAAAGATGGATGATTGTGCAAACATTCTATAATAGAGTCACCCAACCATTGAGGTCTACTATTGATACGGCAGTAGGAGGTACTCTTATGAACAAAGTTGAAGATGAAGCATACAATCTTATACAAGAGATGGCCTTTAACAATTTCCAATGGTCGTTTGAGATGGCCTAACCCAAGTGGGTTGGAGATAAGCTGGAGTTAGATGCTATTTCCATGGTTTCTTCTAAAGTTGATGCTATGTCTTAAAAATTAGAACGCTTGAATGTTAATTCTGTTAGCTCAAGTACCCCTTCCCCATCATGTGATAAATGTGGATCAGTTGATCATTTGACTGTGCATTGTTAATTGGGTAGTCCTTTTGACCAAGATGTAAGTGATCAGGTCAACTATGTGAACAATTATCACCCTAGATCAATAAATGACCCTTTCTCTAGCACGTATAATCCAGGTTGGAGAAATCACTCCACTTTCTCTTATAAGTCTAATGCCCTACTGGTGTTCCAAATGAATTTTAGACCACCCCCTAGATTTCAAAGACCATCCTATCCTCAACAAGCACCTCAAAAATCCAACTTGGAGTTTATAATGGAGAATATGCTTTTTGTACAACAAAAGCAAGATGAGTACATTAAGCAATTGGCCTCTAAAGTTAATGTGCTTGCTACTCATAATAAGATGTTGGAAACTCAAATAGCTCAACAAGCTACATCTTCATCTACACCTTTAGGTAAATTTCCCAGTAAGAACGACCTTAGCCTTAGGGAACAATGTAATGCCATGATTTTAAAAGGGGTTAATCAACTTAAGGGACCTACGGGGGTTCGCCAAAATGAACATTCACATTATGGAAAGGATAAAGCCATTGAGAAAGAAGTATGCACTTCTTCTCATGAGGATATAAGTGATGATATTTCTAATAAGATTCCTGATGATCCCAAGAAAATTTTCCCAAAACTCTATGTACCACCTTTATCCTTCCCCCAACGAATGGCTAAGGCTAGACTTAATCAACAATTTGGAAGTCCTTAAGAAACTATACATTAACATTCCATTAACGGATGCCTTGCTACAAATGCCGTCCTATATTAAATTAGTGAAGGAGATTTTATTAAATAAAAGAAAGCTAGAAGAGTATGAAACTGTGGCATTGATTGAAGAATGTAGTGCCGTAATTTGAAATAAGCTCCTTGCTAAGTTTAAGGATCTCGGTAGTTTTGCTATCCCTTGTTTGATAGGGAATGAATCTATAGATCATACCTTATATGATTTAGGGTCTAGTGTAAGTTTAATGCATCTCTCTTTACAAGAAGTTGGACTTAGGAGAAATGAGACCCACCATGATCTCTTTACAATTGGCAGACCACCTGTAAGGTATCTCGCAGGTATTTTAGAGGATGTCCCCATTTAAGTAGGAGATTTATATATGCCTGTAGATTTTGCAATCCTTGAAATGGAAGAAAGATATGCGCACCCCTATTATTCTTAGGAGGTCATTCTTGGCCACTACTGGGTGTCATATAGATGTTAAAAATGACAAGTTATCTTTTGATGTGGATGACGAACATGTTGAATTCAACTTGATTAAAGCTTCTAAGTTTCCTTCTATCTCTGGAGAGTGTCACCAAATTGATGTGGTGGATAATTTGGTACAAAAAACTATTTCTAAGAATGATTCTCATGATCCACTTAAGCATTGTTTATTAAATAATGGTACTACTCGAGATGAAAACCCAAAAGTAGCAATGTGTGTTCAATTCCTGGAAGCTTCTCCACCAGATAGCCCACCCTTTGCCACAATGGAATCACTAATACATGACGAAGCATCCTCAATAGATGAGGAACATGCCCCCGAGGTAGAACTAAAACCTCTTCCTTCCTATTTGAGGTATGAGTTTCTTAGCCCAAACTCTACATATCTTGTGATTGTGAATGCAAGTTTAATTGCGTCTCGAGTTGACTCTTTGCTAAAAATACTTAGATTGCATTATAAGGCCCTGGGATATACTCTTAATGACCTCGAAGGAATTCACCCTTCTATGTGTGTGCATCATATTTTGATGGAAGATGACTATAAACCCTCAATTGAACACCAAAGAAGATTAAACCCTAAGATACATGATGTGGTAAAGAAAGAAATTTGAAAACCACTTTCCTATATATTTCTTTCATTTTAATACTCTAGGCCACTTTGAATGCCCTTTGGCTTCTGTTTCATATAATTTTGTTTGGCAAGTAGAGGGAACAACTTAGGACGAATCCCATAATGGTTGAATTAATCAGCCGCACTCACAAACTCCATGGTAAAGAAGATGCCCCTTGGGTTGACAAGAAATCACAACTATCATATGTAAGCTATTTTCAATTCTCAATCTTTTTTAATAGTTCAAACTGGACTCGTATACTTTAATTTCATTAACTGTAACATATATGATTTTCTGCATGTGTTGTGATATTGTAGGAATCCTTAGAATGCGAATTTCAAAGCGCAATCAACTCCTAAGGGATCAGCGATGGAACTTCTTAAGATCCATCCCAAATACTTCCAAACCCAAATGAGTTGTGGGTGAAGACATACAAGAGTAAGAAAGGTCGTATTTATGGCATTGGCGATGAGACTGTCAACATTGGGGAATCCTGTCACTTGAGTCCCATTCAGTGAGCTAGTACAGTTTTCATATTGAAGTTTCAATGAACATGATTATACGATAAGTTTATTTAATTGTAATACTAATGCATACTTCATATAAATGGTTGTCAGCAGGTACAGGTTATATGCCATTGCAACAAGAGCTGAATGATTTAAGGGGTATAATAACCAACTTAAGGGGTGAGCTAACTTCATAAGCTGAAAGTTATCAGTTGCTTATGGAGAAAGTTAAGCAACTGGAGGAATCCAGCAGAATGCTCACCCAAAGCAATGAGCAACTAAGCCAACAAATGATGAGCATCGATCAGCGATTGCAAGCTTTCTTTTAAATGCAACAACCTTCTGACTCGAGATCTCAACCACCCTTTCCTCATCATTCACAACATAATGACGATGAGGATGAGGATGAGGATCAAGTATATGATGATCCTCACCGTGATGATTGAGTAGGTTGCGGCTTTCTCCCAGTTAGTGATTCTCCTCTTTTGTTCTTTATGGAGTACACGTCTTGGCAATTGCTTCTCCTTCTTCTTGGTGCTTACTTCATTCCCCCTACTTGGTGCTTGCTTCTCTCTCTTCTTCTAACTTAATCTCACTTTGATTGACTAGTAACTTATGATTTGTTTAGGATTCGTGATTTGTAATAGATACCCTTTGTTTGGGGCTTGCAGTTTGTGAATTGAAAACAATTTGTTTCAAGTATTGCTTTGTGTGTGATATTCCACATGTTTATGGTTTGAAAATTTCGAATGAAGTCATACTTGAAGCCATTGGATGTTCATGGAGTGAATACTCTTTAGAAATTTCTTGCAGGGACTTAAATATATGTACTGAGGGATACGATAAAAAATAAGCATTTTTATTTTAAAAAAATTACAAACATAGCGATGGACTGACGATGGAATAAGAGGTTTTCTTTTTTTTCCTTAAAGACAAAAGTGAGCGACAGAATCAGAATCCGTTGCCATTATTGACGAAAATTCCATCGCTTTTTCCGTCGCTAATGGTGACAGATTTCTAGCCCGTCGCTAACTTCCCCTCCTTTTCATCCCCCACCAAAAATTGGTCCGTCGCTGTGTCCGTCGCTGGGTTTATCGCTATTGGAGACGGAATTCTGAAATTCCGTTGTCAGGTACTCAGGGATGACTGAAAATCCGACAACCCTTTTTCATTGCCAATTCCGTCGCGGAAATCAAAATTCCATTGCTATTATGCCCTTTTCTAGTCGCTGATTCCGTCGTTATATGGACTTTTTTTTGTGGTGGATAGTTACTGGTTGGCATATGTGCATAGATTTTGAATAAAGCCACCCGAAAGGATCATTTTTCACTACCTTTCGTTGACTAAATGCTCAAGACGCTGACAAAGAACTCTTATTTTTGCTCCTTAGATGGCTATTCAGGATTCTTTCAAATCTTTATTCACCCTATAATCAAGCAAAGACTACCTTTACTTATCCATACGGTACATTCGCTTATAGGAGAATTCCATTTAGGCTGTGTAATGCCGCCGCCACATTATAACGATGCATGATGTCTATTTTTTTTAAATTTTATTGAGGATATAGTAGAAGTCTTTATGGATGATTTTTTTGTATATGGCACCGCTTATGACCATTGCTTGAATAATTTGTCTAAAGTCTTGCAAAGGTATGAAAATGTGAATTTGGTCTTGAATTGGGAAAAATGTCTTTTTATGGTATAAGAGGGGTTTGTTTTCGGCCATATTATTCCAAATAGAGGCGATAAAGTTAACAAGGCCAAGGTATAGGTAATTGAGAAATTACCGCCACCTTCTTCTATAACGGGTGTAAGGAGTTTTCTTAGACATGTTGGTTTCTACTGACGGTTCATAAAAGATTTTTTAAAAAATGCAAAACCTCTCACCCATTTGCTTGTCAAAGATGTGCCCTTTGAAGTTAATGAAGAATGTTTAAGTGCCTTTTACATGTTAAAGCAGGCCCCGAATTGAGAGTTAACTTTTGATGTTATGTGCAACCAGTGACTATGCAGTGGGAGCAGTTTTGGACAAAGGAAAAATAATAAGCCTTATGCTGTCTCCTATGCAAGTCAAACTTTGGATGATGCTTAAATGAATTATGCCACAGCTAAGAAAGAATTCCCAGCTGTTGTGTTAGCCTTTGAGAAATTCTGCTCGTATTTGGTAAATTCTAAAGTGATCATTTTTACTGATCATGTCGCATTGAGATATCTCTTGAAGAAATTTGACTCTAAGCTCCGTCTCATTCGCTCGTGCTTCTTCTCTAGAAATTTGATTTGGAAATTCGGGATAAACCACGTATTAAAATGTAATTGCTGATCACTTATCTCACTTAGGTCCCAAGGCCACACCAACGGAGGAGCTTCTCATAGACGACTCTTTCCCAGATGACCAACTCTTTGCAATATCTCACCAGGCGATGCCACGGCATGCTAATTTGATAAATTTTAATGTTTGTGGAGTTATGCCAACTGGCTTATCTAATCAACAACGGAAGAAATTCCTTTAAAATACAAAATTTTATGTGCGGGAAGAGCCTCCACTCTACAAACTATGTGGAGATGGAGTTTATAGATGGTGTTTTTCGAAAGACGAGGTTCCTAGTGTCCTCCACCATTGCCATGCCTTAACTTATGGTGGGCACTTTGGACCTAACAAGGCTGTAGCTGAGGTGCTTCAAGCCGGTTTTTATTAGCCCACTCTCTTTAAAGATGTCAGAACTTTCATTATGGGTTGTGAAAGATGCCAACAGATGAGGAACATTTCTAATAGGCATGAGATGCCTCAAAATGGGATCCTCGACGTTTGGGGAATTGACTTTATGGGACCATTCCTTCTTCTCACAATAATCTTTATATCTTCATGACGGTTGATTAATTTTCCAAGTTGGTTAAAGCTGTTGCATCTCCTACTAATGATTTTAAGGTGGTAATTAAGTTTCTCAAAAAGAACATATTTACAAGGTTTGGCACTACAAGAGCTCTCTTGAGTGATAATGGGACTCATTTTTGCAACAAGCCACTTGAGTCCATCTTAAAAAAGTATGGGGTTTTTCATAAAATTGCTATGCTTTATCATCCATAAACCACTGGTCAAGTGAAGTCATTTAATCGAGAGTTGAAAAGCATTTTAGAAAAAATGGTCGATTAGCTCGGAACGATTGGTGTAGAATGCTTGATGATGCACTTTGGGTTTACTAGACCACTTATGAAACATCTCTCGGTACTACTCCATGCCTCTTAGTTTTTGAAAAATCTTGTCATTTGCCAGTTGAGTTAGAACGCGAGGCATATTGGGTAATTAGAACTCTAAACTTCGATCTCAAGGTGGCTGGTGAGAAGAGGCTGCTGCAGTTGAATGAGTTAGATGAGTTATGTCTGGAGGCCTATGAAAGCTCGCGAATTTATAAGAAAAGGACCAAGAATAGGCATGACAAGTATATTCTGAAGAAAAGATTTAAGGTAGGTGAGCCAGTCGTGTTGTTCAATTCTAAGTTAATCTTATTTCCTAGGCAAGCTGAGATCACTATGGTCGGACCCATTTAAAGTTATAAAAATCTTCCCTCATGGAGCCGTAGAAGCTTAAAGCGAGACAATTGGTACGTTTAAGGTAAATAGGCAACGTCTTAAACCTTACTATGCAGGGGAATCTATCGACAAGGCTACTATCTATCACCTATTTAAACCCTCTTCCCCTCACTTTTACAGTTTTATGCTTGCATTAAGGACAATGCGTTGTCCAATCGTTGGGGAGTTGTTATAGTTATTCGTGGTTGCATAAATGTGTGTTGTGGATGTATGACAATTTTTGTGTTTTGTTAGGTCATGCATTTAGGCTTAGTTTGCATTTTTAATTGATAATTTTGTTTTCTAGGTTTCTTTCTTCATTTTCGTTCTATTTTGACATTTTTTTAGTTTGAGCTGCATTTTAAGCTTAGTAAAAAAAATAAAAGACAAAAAATAAAGAAAAAAAGAGCTTATAAATCCTCTGATGATGAGTCTTTAGACTTAGTGACTTCGTTTTGCCTATGTTGACCCTTTTTGTTAAGCCCATTTGTGAATAAAATGTTTGTTTCTGTTTCTGCATTTTCAAACTATGCTTGATGTTTTGACCTTCACATTAGATATACGTTGCTTGCTTCATGATTTTTGGCATGAGTATTTGGTATATGAAATTCAAAGGGCTAGATGAGCCTTGCCCTATGAGATTTTGAGCGTAAATAGACTAATTCATCATTTTAGTCTTATATTACCTTTCATATGTGACTCTTCCTAGATTTCAAGTTTCTAGAACTTGCTTTGACTCTTATTCAAGACCACATTTAGCATGCACATTTAGGCAACATGATTGAGACATTCTTTGACACATTATGAGCTACATTGACCAAATAGCCACCCTTATATGAATAATTTATCCCTTGCTATCCCTTTGAGTCTTTACCATCTTTATTGATAAGAACCTATACTATTATCTTTGGCCACACACATATGTCTTACCCTTTTAGCCAAGGTTATTGAGTTTTCATAGCTAATTGGGAGTAATTTGTGGATAATAATCTTTTATGGACATTACGGTTTGGTTGGATATGATAAGGGGGATTCATGCTTTCTTTTTCCCTTAAAAGTGAATTAGGTTATGTTTTGTGAGTTGCAAGAAAAGTGTTGAAAATGCATAGTTTTCTTTGCCATTAACCTCCTCTTAAAAAAACAAGAAAGAGAAAAAAAAAATGAAGCAGACCAAAGGTGTGTAAAAAAATGCATATATGTTGCAAAGAAAAAAACAAAAAAAAAGGAAGCAAAAAAATAAAATAGAAAACATAATGCAATAAGAGGATTTGGCTTTGGTTTTATATTTTTAGGCACTTTTTCTTATGACATCACTTGAGGATGTTGTTGATATTTTAAGGAGTATGCTTTACTTAGGAGATAATGGTTTATGCTCTTAGTCTTTAGCTTTTAGCTCCACAAATCCAAAAATGTTTGTTCCCTCCTTACCTTTACCCATTTACCCCATTGTAACTCTTAAAAGTCCTCATGATTACCTTGTGTGTTTGCATTAAAGTGGTGGAAAATTAAAGAGTCTTATCAAGCTTTGGTTCTATGGAATGAGATTTAAGAGAACCGCATTTATTTTAAACATATGAGTGATAAGTGTCCCATCCCTAAATTGAGCTTCTATTGGTTCTTCTAAGCTCTACTTATTGTAATAGGCCAATAGGATTCTTCAAGTTGATTTGAGTGACTTCTTTAATATTTTGATGTAATGGCCCTTACTTTTTCGAAAATTTTGTTCCCTTATCTGTTTGTAAAAATTTTCATCACTTTTGGGCTACACTTCTTGGGTTGATTTAGTTATTGATACTACTCCTGATGTCTTCCTGAGGAGGTTATTTATATTTTTTAGCATCAGTTTCATGATTGCTTGGGGATAAGCAATGGTTTAAGCATGGGGAAGCTTGATAAATCCTTAAAGTGCACGCTATTTTGAGGTCATTTTGTGTCAGTTTTAGGGAGAACTGTACTTTATGTTATATTATGTACTTTTTTTTCGATTTTACGCTCGTGTATGGTTCTTTTCTGTGTTTTGTAGGTTTTTGGACCATTTTATGCCAAACTTGACCATAATTGAGTGTAATTTGTCTCCCCACGAACACCTCCAAGTCACCATGCCCATGGAAAGAAGAAAGAATTGAAGATTACCGAGACAAAGCTCACCACAAACTATCCGTGGTGAGGCCATAATTGCAAGCCTATTCATTTTTGTTTGCCGTGTGATTGAGGTTGATCATGTTCTTCTTTAAATAGAGCCATTTGCACAGCAGAGAAGAGACACACAGCAGAAAGAGAACTCTTCTCTCTAGTTTTTCCATTCTATTCCATTTTTCTAAGTTTAGTTTAGATTTTTAGTAGTTTTGGGTGTGAGTGTTAAAGAAGTGCTTGCTATTTTGGAGCCCTTGCAAAGTTGGGAAACCCTTGAAGGATCTCCAATTGCGCGAAGTTTTCTTCTACCAAAGTATATTTAGTTTTGTTAATTTAAGCATGTGTGAGCGGTTTTCTAAATCTAGGGATTGTTAGCCAAGTATTGATGTTAGAATCTTTCATCTTTATTTAGTTGTACTTGTTCTTGATTGAGAATGGTTGAATTCTAACTCGTGTGTGACATGGTTGTGATTGAATTTTGGCCAAATTCATTTGCTAATTCTAAATGGTTAACTGAAGGACTGAAAAGTAAAACTTGTTATTTGACTGACGATATAGGGCTTGACTTAACAATACTTGAAAGAGATTCACTTGTTAAGAGGACCTCTTTAGCGATCAAAAATCTATAATTTAGACTAAACAAGGACATTTGAAAGAATGAGTAGTTAGTTTAAGCAATTCAGTTTATTTTGAAAGAAGATTGAATTCTAAATGAGATTGCACCATTTTCAATCTTTTGTTATAGATCAAGTACATGATATTTTTTATTAATCCACATCTTCACAAGGTGAAACAAATTCCTAGATGTTTTTAATTGATTGAATTTTCCAATTAGGTTATAGTGTCATTCAAATTCTCTATTGAAATTGCTTGCTCAGTACTTTTATAGGACAAAACTCAATAGATTACAATTGGCTTTTATGGGAATGATGTATTTACTAAACTACAACACCCATGCGCTTATGGGCTTAAGTCAATGTGTTTTAAGTGTTTTTGTAAAGAGAAGAATTGAAAATTAGATGAAGATGATTATGGAGTAAATTGGAGTAACATGGCTTTGTAAGGTGATGATAAGGAGCAAATTATGGGTTAGTGATTTTAAAGAGTTATTTTAGAGGGAAATTATGTAAAGAAAAGGTTGAGAGCATGGGCAGTAAGGCTATGAACAGACACAAAACGGGGATCCTTTTGTGATTGAACTGGTATTATTTGGTACATTAAAAAATTGTAAATTTGGGTAGATAGATAGACCAATGAGTTACCTTTCAAATATCTCTTGAATTACTTCATTCAGAGTTCTATGGAAAAAGTTATGGTCGATTTGCTAAGACTGCACAGCATATGTGGAAGCTATGCACAGTTTTGTTTAATCCCAATTTTAGAAGCTGTGCTGTGGTAATTAGGTCTCAGGTTTCAACTTGAGGTCGTGACTATAAGTAACGAATTATTTTCCTTTACTTCTATTAAACCTTTACTTTATAACCTAAATTATTTGCCTGGGTTTATTTTACTTTAAATTATATTATATTACCTTGATTTAAACTAAATTCCATAGTTTGTATAGTTTTGTGTTATCTTACTTCAACCTATCTTATATTTATTCATTGGAGTCTAAATGCCATTAAGCAAATAAGTTTTATTAAAATTATCAATTATGAGAATAAGTTCATTTGCTAACTACATGTACATATAATGATAATTTTGAACAGAACCAGGGCCAAATCTATCGTTTCTTCCCCTCTTATGCATAAATACTATCCATTGAGATTGTATTAAAGATCCCTGGTATGTTCATTGCCTATATCTTTAGAAATCATAACATATTTATCAAAATTACAATGTTTTGGTTGGTACATCATTGAATTAGTTTAATCATGATTTGTTATATAATTAGTGACTCCATCAGTTATCAGTTACTGGGCGTTACCCTTCAGTTACCTGCACGACCTTAGGTCAGGTCCCTCAATTGGCCCAGCAGGTGTATAACTATTTACAGATCTTATCAGCTTTCTGAGGTTCACTACTAGATAATAACTAGCAATGCAGTTCTATATTCATCCCATTCCCTATTTTAAATTAAAATGAATTACAAAATGGGCCCAATCAATGTTTTAATGATCATTTAATAATACAGGAATGCATGTACTGAGTTTAGGCTCACGTTTCAAAATGTTTGCTATGTTTTGTTTTAGGCAAGTGCTCAGTGAACCGCCCCCATGCTAGCGAACCTACTAAGGATGATGATTGAGCAAGGGACCCAGGTCAGATTCCTAATGGTGTACTGCACTTATATTTTTGGAGATGTATTTTGAGTTATCTTGTGGCTGTAATAAAAATAATAAATTGCCTTATATGATGTATCTATGCTTGTTCTTATCTACACATATATGGTTTTGGATGATGTTGAATGCTTTTGGGCTCGCTTTATAGTCAAATATAATATTCCTAGTGTAATTGCTTTAAGCCTTGTTCTTTTAGGATAGCGATAATGCCCAATCATTGGGATTATCACTTCTAATCAACAGAATTATTTAAGAAACTACAAACGGTGAAGCATGTTCATTTTGGGACATTATATGTCACAGCCTTAAAACCAGAAACTTAGTTTAGTCTTATGGTCCCCCTCAGCTAGCTCACTTCAAATCACCACTTCTCTCTTCTAAGCACATGGTCCTTATGCTTATTGATCAACTTAGGCACATATTGTTTGCACATGCTTCCACTGTCATCCATAGTTTGTTCAAATCAACAACATCACCACTTTTTTGGACTCTGCTCCTTCTAGCTAAACTGTGGCCCAGACCTTGTCCATGCCATACCACACACACATAAGTCAGTTGCTCATCACCACAATCACCTACCATAGAAGTTAGCAACAAAGTTGTCATCACATAAGGGCAACATAGTAATACCTGATTAAATAGGGGCAGACTTTTTCACACACAGAAAAATCAACATAGGTACTACATCTATAGGTTCAAATTGCATTAATGGTTACGTTGACAGAGAAGTATTTTTCAAAGGAGCAAAGACCACATAATAATAACTATTGGTTGGAAGTAATGCAAAGTACAAGTGACACCAAAAATTAAAGGCAATTGACATATATGATGAGTACCAAAACCTCAATAAACATGCTGGAACTCTAATTTGATATGAGTATTCCATTTATTCATATTAAGTCTACTAAAAGTTAAAGTAGGAATCCTTTTCTATAGCTAATTTGGCCGATTTTGAGCGCTATAAAAACGGGGCTACCCCCTACGGTTAATCACCATAAACAATCAGAATGAAGGATCGGAAAAATTAGAGGGAAACACTAGTAAGAAGCTAAAAATTTTAAGAGAGAATTTGAGTAAAATATTCCAATACTCAAGAGCCATCGAGAGTGAGAGAATTATTAATTCCTGAAAGTGTTTTCTGTTGTTTAGTTCCTAGATGAACGAGGTCAGTCATCCTGAGGGAAAAATCATATCTTCCCCTTATATTTTCTCTCTACTATTCTTGTCTTTAGTTTATTCAATTTCTGGTTCAATAAGCATGGAATCATTAGGTAGTTTTGTCCCCACCTGCTATAATATTTTGAATTGTTTCTTTTTCCTTTAGACTAAAATTGTGTTTTTGATTTCTATTATTTGAGTTAGTTGATTCTAATATGTTGCATGCTTGTTGTTAACTGCAATTAGATCCTAGTTTGCTGAATTGGTTACCAGAGGTGATAAGTGATGATGGGTGATGTTGTGATGCACTCCATCTCCTAGTTTCCTGAATTGGTTACCAGAGGTCATCAGTGATGATGGGTGATGTTGTGATGCACTCCATCACAACAATGTACATTTAACCTAAATCTGGACCTTCAGTTTGAGTCTACGCTATCAAAAGGTCACCATAACAAAGATTATTTTGAACCTTTTGAAAACCTTTTTGAAGCAAACTTAATGTCCCCTTTGGTGTTCCTTTGGTTATCACTCATTTCAGAAAGTGCACTTGGTTTATAATTTTCTTTTGAAATTCACTTGTGACTCTGTTAATTCACCTCACTATTTTCATCTTATTTTCACTTTATTTTCATTTTTAGATTGAGGCAGAATAGGTTTAGGATCCGGGATAGTGCCATTGTCTGGACCATGAACTGGGCCCAGTTGTCGCCGTGGGTTACTGGATCAGGCAGCTACCCAGTTCTTTAGGTTAGACAACCAACACCGTCTGGGACCAGACTAGGGTATTAGATTTAATTCTGGCCCATGGACCTGGCTGGATTCCTAGATCAGAACCCTCGCCCAGTTTTCTATTCCCGTTTCCTTATTCTGCCAAAATTTCATCATTTTTAAATAAATTAATTAAAAAAATTAATTTTAAATCCTGATACCTAATAGGCAAGCCTAACCATTTGTGGGGGAACTCCACCCAGGGGGTGACCCCGGGATGTGGTCCTTACAATTTTCCTTTTGTATGAAAAGTGACTTTGACACCCTTTGTGAGAGTCAGAGTTACTTTGCCTCCTTCTATAGGTAGAGTAACTTCGATATCTCCTAGAATGTTGGTTGGACTATACCATGACCTTCTTTCGTAAAGGACATGCACTGTGAACTAGGTAACTTATCAAGATTCTCTTATCCTTTAGTAAATTTTAATTAGGTTTGGTGGTGGTTACCATGCTTGAACTCTAAATCCAGCTTTTCATACTCAAAAATATTTGATCTTAGTATGTCGATCATAAAATATTTTTGAAGATATTGTTTTTCTTTGTTTAAAATACAAATATTTATTCTAAGGGACCTATTTTTGATAATGCTCTTTCTCATGCTTAATCTAATTTAACCATCTTTATGCTAATTGTTCTTTGTTGAGATTGAGAAAGAAATCTAGAATTACCTCATTCTAGTATCCTAATTTTATTTCTTTGGGGTCCTATGACCTGGCTTCTTCACTCTTATTTTTCATCTCTTAATCATTTACTCGAGCATTTGGTGTTAAGCATACTTTCTCATCTAGAAGTCAACATGTAACTCATCCACCTTGGGTGAGTTAAGAATTTTATTTTTGACAAGTTCTGCTACATATCATAAAAACGTTTCCCATATATCTTTCACAATATTAAAAGAGCAAACAACATATGAAGATATCATTAACTCAAGCACATTTCAACTTATAAAGAGCATTTGAATTTTTCATGACTGTTTTTTAAGAAAATATTGATTCAAGTTGCTTTTTGATTTAACCAAGGTAGCACCACCATCTGATGCCCATTTAGGGTCATTTTGGGTTTGGAAAAATAAAGTTGGGGTTTGAAGAAATTGAAATGAGATGGGAGGAGCTGCAAGAAGTTGAAGGAAACGAGGAGTTGGAAGAAACTAGAAATAGCTGAAAGATGTATTGTAACGCATAAGTTGGTGACATTTATTATAGAGCATATTGTCATATTTTTATTTTATTAATATTGACACAAGACAACCTTTTCTACATCTAAAATTATGTGTGCATTCACACATGCTCATGAATCAAATTTTCACTTTTTTGGCCTAGTGTGAACAACTTAAATATACAAAGACCTATGCACACACACACACACATCAATGTGTGTGCATACATATAAACATAAATACATACATACATACATACATACATATGTATGTATATATGTATGCATGCATGTAGGTATGTTTGCATGAATGCATAAATGTACGTACGTATGTATGTATGTATGTATGTATGTATGTATGTATATATATATATATATATATAATATATATATATATTATATATATATATATACTATATACATATATATATATATATATATATATATATATATAATATATTATTATCATATATATATATATATATATATATATATTATATATATATAGATTTATATATAATATATGCACCACAACACACATATGCATGAATGTGTGTGTGTGTGTGTGTGTGTATGATATATATATATATTATATACATATATATATATATATATATATATATATATATATAATATAAACAATAATAATATATATATATAATATATATATATATATATATGTGTGTGTGTGTGAGGATGTGTGTGTGTATATAAATAGATATCTGTATAGATATATATACATACATATACATGTCTATATTATATATATATATATATATATATATATATATATATTATATATATATATATACATATATAGATATATAGATATATATATATATATGCTCGCGTGTGTGTGTGTGTACATGTACGTATATATATATTTATATAAGTATATAGATATATATACACATACACATACACATATATACATATATATATTTGCATAAATATACATAAATATATATATCTATATATTTATAAATATATATATATATATATATATATATATATATATATATATATATATATATATATATATATATGTCATATACATATATATATATATATGTGTGTAACGACGCAAATGGTAGTAATGTATTCATGTATTTTGTGCGCACACAACACACACACAGTGCAACACACACACGCACAGATAATGTATCTATATTTTAAACTTTTTTTTAAAATTTTAATATATATATTTAACCATTAAACATACATACATACATATATATTATATATATATAATATTATATATATATTATATATATATTAATATATCTATCTAAATGTATGCGTAATAACATCACCACACACTCACACACACACACACACCACACCATACAAAATATAACACATATATATGCATATGTATATGTATTCTCTCTCTCTCTCTCTCTCTCCTTTCTCTCTCTCTCTCTATATGTATATGTACAGATACATACACACTTGTGTGTGTGTGTCTATATGTATATATAATATATATATATCTATATATATAGATATATATATATATATACTATAGAGATGTCTGTTGTATGTGTATTAATTATAGGTGTATATATGTGCGCAAACACACCACATACGCACACATATATATCTACATATCTATATATATATATTATTATATATATATATATAATATATAATATATCTATATATCATATATATATATTTGTGTGTGCATACATACATAATATATAGTTATATATATGTGTGTGTGCGCGCGCGTGTGGTGTGTCTGTGTACATATCTATATTATATATATATATAATATATATATCTATTATATATATATATAGATATATATTTATATGCACCTGGATATATATATATATATATATATATGTATATATATATACACACACACACACACACAACACATATGTGTGTGTGTGTATATGTATATATAAGTATATATATAAGTATATATATATATATATATAATATATATATATATATTGATATATGTGTGTGTGTGTGTGTATATATATATATATTATATATATAATATATATATATAATATGATCTGCATATATTATATGCATATTAATCTAAGATATTATGTATTATAGTATATGTATATAATATATATATATATATAATATTATATATATATATATTATATATATATATATATATATAGATATATGTATGTATATGTATATGCATATATGTATAAGTCATATGTATATATATATATATAATATATATATTATATATATATATATATATATTAATAGATAGTATATATTTAATATATATGTCTATATTTGTAATATATATGTATATAATGTGTGTATATACACACGCGCACACGCATGCATGTAATATATATGTGTATGTGTGTGTTGTACAGATTTTAATATATGTATCCATGTATATACTTGTAGCATATATATATAGCATATATATATATATATAATTAATATTATATATATATATATTATATATATATATTATATATATATATATAGATATATATATACTTATGGATGTATATATATATGTATGTTATTTGTGTGTGGGTATATACATTATATATAATATGATAATATATATATATATATACTATATATATATATAATATATACACATTCTAATCTATATATTATCTATATGTGTCTAATATATATATATATATGGTGTATATATATTATAGTATAGATATATAGTATATATAGTATATATATATATATATTATATGTATGTTGTGTGTGTATGTGTGGTATGTATCATATATATATATATATATGTATATATATGCGTTTTTCTTGGCTAGTTCGTCATTTTGTGTGTTGTCAATTGTTATAATGAAGATTAGTAGCTGACAGTGATAATTAATTCACAAGTAGCAAAATCAGTAATGTTGGAAGCTGTTACTCTATTATGAGAATTAGTATGGGCATTCAACAAAAGATTAACTTTCCTAATTAATTTCTGACAACAACGTTAGCTGAATTTTCACTATAAAAAGTGGCCATGGGTTGCGGTAATTCATTCATCTACTCATCCACTCATCCAAGTATTCCTCCCTTCTCTTATTTTCCATCTTTCTTTTTTTTTTCAGAGATGCTTTTTTAAGACAAGACCATTTAGGTTGAGGAGTTTAGAAGAAAATAAGTTTTGTTAGCTGTTTTTCTCTTCCCTTCTCACCTCATTTATGAGTCAAATTAGAGAAGTTGTGCGTCATTATATAATGTTGTGTAATTGAGTACCATTGCTTGGACATAGGATGTGAAATTTACCACTTACTGGGAGTATGGCTAGACCAACTTCAATGGTATTTTCACTAACTATGGTCAGCTAAATTGGTCTTCTAGGATTAGGATGGATCCTCAATTAACAAAATTGATTGCTAAATTGTTTTTAAATTGCATAATTTAAGTTTATATTTGATCTAACCTATTTGTGCATATTGTTACTATCGTCTGTCCGTGTTGATTTTAGTAGTTTAATTTGCTATCTCAATTATATATCAGACCTTGTAGGCTGAAATGGTATTTTCAATTGTGCTTAAAATTATAGTTGCTAAAGTTGAATAATTTATAGTAGAAATTAGATGAGTTTTGTCTAAAATGAATAGATCATGCTAAGTACTTGGTAAATTATATCATATGATAATTATAATTCATCTTTTCAATTCATGGCCTAATGCTTATGGCTTTGGTTAAACAAGAAAAATAATTGAACCCTCATTTGAGTTAGTAATTCAATATTTTTTTCATTAGTGAAATCCAAGGTCCCAGATCATTCTCTAAATTAATTTTCTCTATCTTCTTCACTCATTTGGTTCTTTAGTTTTGTTGAATAAGTGAACTTCTCCCTTGAATTATTCTTTTAATTAATTGGAAAAATTGAATTTAAAGTTGCTATGGTTCATTGTGGGATTAATATCCTATGCCCGCTAGCATATAAGTGATCTTGTGCACTTGTAAGTAAAAAAGGCTTTTAAAACTGAAGATAAAGTCTACATCAAGTTTATGGTCCCATTGTCAGGGAATGGTTTGTAATTTGATTTTATTTTTCCTTTTATTCTATCATTATTTTTCTTCATTTTTTTTTCTTTTTCATTAGTAAAATTAAAAAAGAGTCACAAAAAAGTTCTTGTTTGGTTATTATTGTGATGAAAGTATGCTACTCTTTACTTGTTTGTGGGTTTTATATGTCATAGATATTCTTTATTCTTATATCTTGAAGAATATAATCTGAAAATTGAATGCTCTCTTAGTAGGGTAAGAGTTAAGAAACGTGAATCTAAGATAAAGATAGCTAAAGAACAAAAGCCACCACTAAGCAACTTATAGAATACTTTACTCCCACGACATACGATTCACCTCCAGGAACTTGTATTGCCGCTTCATGGGGCCATTCAAGATTAGGTGCTTCTTATCCAAATGCTTATGTAGTTTCATGGCCTAGTGTTTGAAAATCCTTTCAAGCATGTTGCTGCTGTTTCAAAAATTTCTTCCACTGTGTTTTCAAATAATATATTTGATGATGCTCTTTATTTACGTCTTTTTCCTTTCTCTTTAAAAGATAAAGTTAAGTATTGGTTAGATACTAAGACAATATCACCACTTGGGATCAAATGTAGATGGAATTCTTAAAAAAGGTTTTCTCTATTTATAAATTGACTACCTTAAGACATGCTATAGCCACTTTGTCACAAAATAAAAACGAACAGTTGCATGAAAGTTGGGAAAGGTTTAAGAAGTTGTCGCAAATTTTTATCCTAACCATGACGTCCCTATGTGATAATTCATTCAGAGCTTTTATTCTGGCTTAGATGAGCATAATAGGTAGATGGTGATGCTTCTTATGGTGGTAGTTTCTTGTGTAAAACTCCTAAAGAGGCTTGGGAATTCTTTGAACAGTTGAGTAAAAATTCACATTTGAATGCTACTTCCTCACATTTTAATTTACCTAGACAATTGTGAAGTGAAGGGAGAGATTTATGTGGTTTCACGTTCAATTGACCTTTTTAGTAAAGTTGATGCTTTAACTAAGAAATATGATCGATTGTTGCGCATGAACAAAGTGCCTAGTGTTGCTTCTATGTATGCGTTCAATTTGTGCTAGCCCTATGCATGCTTGTGTTGATTATCCTTCTATTAGTAAGTCTAACAATGTGACTAAATAGGCAAATGTTGCCCTAGGATTTCTTCCAACCAATAATCCTTATTCTAATACTTATAATCGTGATTGGAGGAACCATCCTAATTTTTCATGGAGCTCTCAAAATGTTGAGAATCCCTAAGTCCAATCTAGTAGACCTACCCCTCTTGGTTTCCAAAACTAGAGATATGCTCCTCCTACTTCTCATCAAATTCCATAAGGGAGCTCTAGCATATGTAAGGTAATTTTTGCTCTTGGTATCTTTGCTTCCATTGTGCAAAATGTTGAGTCTAAGGTCTAAGGAATTGAATCTAAAATGCATGTTGTTGATTCTCAGTCACAATCTATGACTAAATTAGAAACTTAACTTAGGCAACTAGCCATAGTTGTTGGTAAATGATAGGAAAGAAAACTTCTAAGTCATTCCACATAGAACCTTAAAGGCCAACAATTTGAACAATTGAAAGTTGTAGTAGTTCCTATTGGTGGTGAAGAAGTAGATATTAAATTGAGTGAAGAGGAATACGATAAAGATGAGAGACCTAACACCATTGAGTGTGACTATGAAAATGAGAAAAAAGATGACTCCTCTTCACTTGCTGCACCTAACCACATTCTCACATATATGCCAAGGATTCCTTACCCTCAAGCTTTGGATGCACTATTCCCTTCTAAGAAAGATAAGTAAAGAGATGACATTTAAGAGACCTTTAAGCACGCTAACATCAATCTTTCCCTTTTAGAAGCGATTAAATAAATCCTACCTTATACCAAGTTCTTTAATGACATTTACACCTTTAAAAGAAAATCTAAAGATGACAAGTTTAAAAAGGTTCTTCCAAATGAACAAGTGAACTCTATTTCAAATTTGATACTCCACTTAAGTTCAAAGATTCTAGTGTGTAGTATTTTATGTTATTTTGGTAATCACAGAATTGAAAGGGCACTCTTGGATTTTGGTTCTAGTGTTAATTTGATGCCATATTCTATTTACTTAGTGTTGGGATTGTGGAACACCCCCAATGCACATGTCTCACTGATTGTATTACTCTATAATTAAACTCTTAATTAAAACTGATAAACCCGATTATTGGGGCATTACCACCATCCAGAAGGACAAGGCTTTAACCATGTTCACTAGATATAACATCAGTAAGCAAAGATCACAATCATACACATTCAAACATTATCAAATCATATTCAAGTAGTTGGTAACCACCACAAGGTTTACACATCATAATAGAGCAAATTTCCATAAAGTTTACAACTTCATCAACTGAAAATCTCAAAATTCAATTTTCAAAATATTCTTGAACGAATATCATTACTTATCCGTCCGTATTTCCTTGCTCAGTTACTTTCTTCAGCTGGTTTGCTAGCATAAGGGCGATTCACTAAGCATTTTCCTAAAACAAAATATGACAAACATCTCAAAATATGAGCTAAAGCTCAGTACATGTATTCATATATTGTTAGATGATTAGTGAAAAATTGGTTGGGTTCCCTCTATACAATTCATTTTACTTTAAAACAATGAGTGAGATGAATGATAAAATTATATTTTTAGTTATTATCTGGTGCTGAACCCCTTGTAACTGTTACGATCTATACATCGGTGTACACCTACTATGTTAGCCTTAGGCCACGTGGGTAACAAGAGGGCGACTTCCTTATAAATGATAACTTATGGGGTCACTGGTTAAGTGATAAATCACTGAGCAAACTAATTGATTGATATACTTACCAAGACATTGTAAATTTGATAAATGCATTCTCATTTATGAAATACAAACAATGGATGTATCTGGGGTGTTTACACTGCAATCTGACTTGATAATAATTATGTATAATGAGGAACAATAGACTGGGCCCTAATTTTGCTTAAGAAATGTAATGATAGGTATATACAGTAAGCAAACAATGCACACTTTCACAATTTGTTACTTCAAAAGAAATTGATTAATTAAATAGCATTTGGAACTCAACATTTGATTATAAGATATATTACACTAAGATGATTTGAAAATTAAATGTACTAAGGTACTTTAATTTGAGGTAAAACAAATTGGAACAAAATAGACCAAAATAAAATAATTAAGGTTAACAATGGAAAAACCTTAATGGTCATAAATAGAATATGGGTATTGATATTTCTGAGATAATTAATAAAGGTCTAAGGCCAAGAGGGATATAATTGGGTTCGGAATTGCTTTGATCACACCGACTTAGCTCAACAAGCACTGTTCTTGATTCATTACTCTCCCCACTTCTCCAATTTCATTCACATGTCCATTTAACTCAATTTTCCAACCCAATTGAGTTTTTAATCATAATCAAAGTTGTTAAACTCATTGAACTTTGTATTTTCTTTGTAATATCCACAATTATTTAGGAACTTTTGGTTAAGCTCCCAAAATTCTAGTTCACAATCTCGTGATATATTATTACCGCTTCAAGGTCCACCTTAGAAAATTCATGTTTTTCACCCCCGACCTCAAATTGAGACATAAAACCCTAATATGAAAAGCTTAGGAAGTCTTGCAACGTTTTATTCATAGTGCAAAGCACAGCTACCATAACATGGCATCTAAAATTAAGTTTAAACAAAACTGTGCCCAATTCTAGTTTATCATGCCTAATCTTAGTAAAGCGGTCATAACTTTTCCCATAAAGCTCAGAATAAAGTCATTCAAGAGGCATTTGAAAGACAACTCATTTGCCTACGTTTGCACCAAAATTAACAATTTTTTGATGCACCAATAAATACCAGTTTATTTCCAAAGTGCTTTTGTTTTTGGGTTTGTTTTTGGCCCTATCTTTTTTTCCCCTTCACATAATCACTCAAAAATGCTCCCATAAACTCATATACTTGCATAAATAAACCAAACAACTTCTTTTGATTACTTTTCGAGTTTTCCATAACCCACCAATTTTGTTAAAACTCACATAACATCATTCTTTTAAGTCAATAACACATCCAACCTCCAAATTTCATCTAATTCAATCCAAATAACACACTTGATTCAAAAATTAAATTAAATCATACATGGTCATTTAACCCTAAGTCAAGCTCAATTGAAATTCACATTCAAACTCTCCAAGATCATCTTAAGCAACATCATATTCACTCATAATGATAAAGGTCATAAAACTAATCAAAAGAATTCAAGGTTCATCATTTTCAATATCCAGCTTGCATGATCATGCTTGATCCCAATCATTATATACTTCCAAACTCATCCATGCATAATAAAACATCAAACTAACACTTTTTTTTTATCAAGATAACATGATACATAATCAAATCCAGCATAAAACCAAGAATTAAACAAAGTTGGGTTAAGGTTTTGACCTCAGTTATAGGCTTTAAGGGGAGATATGTTGGTGGTGTTTAGAGGTTGTGGGTGTTGGGGCTGATGGCTAGTGGTGCTGGGGTGTTGGTGGTGGTGGTGGCAACCTTGGGCTAGTGACAGGCTGGTGGAAACACCCCACATAACAACAAAGTAAAAGGGGGCTGACCGTAGGAGAGAGAGGAAGAAGAGGAGGAAAATTTGTGTTTTGCTTGCTTGAAGATTATTTTTTATTTATTAGATACTTGGCTGATCTTGGATTCAGCCTCTCTACAAGCAGGGGTACCAGTAGAGGTAAGGCTGCATACATCTAGATCTCCCCAGACCTTGCAAAAGTGGAACCCACACTGGGTCGTGTTGTTGTTGTAGATACTCGGCTGATATTTATGCTCCAAAAAGTGATTTTATGCTAAATATAATTAGATATAAATAATGATAATTAGGTAAATCAAGTGTATAAACTTGTCAGACCTAAAGTTGAGCTCAAATGAATCGAGTTCAGGGTAAAAATAACGCTTCATTTCAATCCAATTTTTACGTAGCTCAAAATTACATTTTTATGACGCTACGAAAAATAATTTAATTTCTTAAAGCATATTTACTATGGAACACTATCAATTTAGCTGAAATTTTATGATAATTAAAACCGGAATTGCAAACTGGCCCAAATGAATTTTTTCTAACTGAAATGATTAAATGCGATAGGTAGATACGAGAAATTAATAACATCACTTAATTAAATAAATAAACATGATTTAGGGTTGGACTGTTATAGATTAGGTGAATTATAACCTTCCAATTATACCCTGCAGCTTACTAATAGGTTGGCTAGGACTCCTAAAGGGTAGATACAGAATGTTTTAGTTTAAAATGATAAAGGATTATTTTGTGTTCATTGTGTTCTGTTAGAGATGGGCCCTAGTCTAGCTTCTAATTAGATCCCTCTCATTTTAAGACATCCCTTCCTAGCCACAGCTAATGCCATTATCAATCGTAGGTTAGGAGTGGTGGATGATTTAGTCATAAACATGATGATTAGGCTTAATATTTTGAAAATTTCTTCTTAATCTATGTTTGAAGATGAATTTAAATGATTCTTTATCAATGTAATTGATGGAATGATTGAAGAAGTCTTACCTACTAATTTGGGCAAAGAGCCGTTGGGACCTTGTCTTTCTTATGGGGATTTGGGGTTGTTTGACTTTGACAGTACAATATATGAGATGGATTCTACTATTGACTCCATACTCATCTTGAGACCTCATCTTGAGTCTTCTTCTTGGGTGCCTACTTATGAACCTCTCCCATCTTTGGTAAGTTCTCTTACGCTACCTTCTAGTGTTTTCCCGCCTAAACTTGAGTTGAAACCTCTCCATGACTTGCTGAAGTATGTGTTTTTAGGCCCTAGACTCTGCCACTATATCTTCTCTTTTACCTTGTGCTCAAGGGAAAGAGTTGGTTGATGTCTTACCTGATCATGAAGCTGTTATTTAGTGGTTGATTGCTGATTTAAAAGGGACTAGTCCAACTATTTTTATGCATAGAATTCACTTAGAGGACAATGCTAAACTTGTTAGGCAAATGCAATATAGACTAACCCCCATATAAAAGAAGTTTTTAGAAAGAGGTAGTAAAGCTTTTGGATGCAAGCATTATCTGTTCAATTTCTAATATTCACTAGGTTAGTCCAGTTCAAGTGGTCTTTAATAAATCTGGCATAACCTTGGTTAAGAATAATGATAGTGAGCTAATTCCAATTAGACAGACTATAAGGTAGAGGGTGCATATTTATTACAGAAAGTTGAATTCTGCCACTAGGAAGGATCATTTTTCCCTAACCTTCACTAATCAAATTTGGAAAAAATAGCTAGATAATGTTTCTACTGTTTTGTAGATGGGTATATTGGTTATAACGACATACTTGTTTATCATGGGGATCAAGAGAAAATGACATTTACATGCCTATCGGATACATTCACCTATCAGAGAATTCCTTTAAGGTTGTGTAATGCATCTTCCACATTTTAAAGATGTATGAGGACTATATTTTCTGACTACATTGATAATTCTATGGAGGTGTTTGTGGATGATTTCTTTGTTTGTGGTTTTTATTTCACGCATGGCTTGCCAATTTGTCCACTATTTTGAAAAGATGTGAAGAAGGAAATCTTATCTTAGATTAGGAAAAAAGTCATTTCATGGTCCAAAAAGGAATTATGTTGGGTCATAAAGTGCCAGAAAAAGGGAATTAAGGTTGATATAACCAAGGTTAATCAAATTTCTAATTTGTCTGTTCCTACTTCTATGAAGTAACTTAGAGTGTTCCTTGATCATGCTGGCTTTTATAGGAGTTTTATTAAGAATTATAGTAAAGTGGCCAGGCCTCTTACTTAATCTCATTTCTAAAGATACTCCTTTTCTATTTGATGTGTCTTATGTGGATGCTTTTGAAAAGCTTTGGTCATTGTTGGTGTTAGCCTCTATTGTGCAACCGCCTGATTTTTTTCTCTTTCTTTTGAGATTATAAGTGATGTATTTAATTTTGCTATTGGGGCTATTTAGGGTTAAAGGTTGAATAGAATTTCTCATATCGTTTATGATGCTAGTAGAACCGAACTGATGCCTAAAAGAATTATTCTACTGCCGAAAAAGAATTATTAGCTGTTGTATTTGTACTTGATAAATTTTGTTCATATCTTCTTTGTTCAAAAGTGATTGTATTTATGAATCATGCTACATTAAAACATTTTTTGTCCAAGAATGACACCAAACCTAGACTGCTTAGGAGAACTTTGCTTCTCTAAGAATTTGATATTGAAATAAAATATTGGAAAGGTTATGAAAATTCTATTGCAGGCTACTTATCTAGAGTTTTTACTGAGTTACTTAGTTGAATTTTCTAACCATTTTCCTGATGAGCGACTATTTGCTATGTCACATGTCCCTCTCCCTTGGTTTACTCACGTTGTGAATTATCTTGTCACTTGAAAGATCCTGCCTCACTAGTCTAAACAATAGAAACATAGATTCTTCTCATAAGGAAGACATTACTATTGGAAAGACCCTTATTCTTTTAAACAATGTGCAGACCAAGTAGTTTATAGGTGTGTCCCCAAGAGTAAAATTCATAGTGTCCTAACCTTTTGTCACTCTTATGCATGTGGTGGTCATTTTGGAGGTTGTATAATAGCTATTAAGGTCCTACAAAGTGGGTTTTAGTAGCCTAATCTATTTTATGATGCTCATTATTTCCATCTTGCTTGTGAGCATTGTCAACGTAACCCTATCCTGTTGTAATATGATGTCCCTTTCCTCTATTCTTATTGTTGAGATATTTGATGCATGGGGCATTGATTTCATGGGTCGTTTCCCTCCATCTTTTTTATTTGTTTGCATACTTGTTGCTATTGATTGTACACCAAAGCGGGTGGAAGCTCAGACTGCTACGACCAATGGCCATAAGGTTGTGCTTAATTTCATAAAAGAGTACATATTTTATCAGTATAGGACCCCTAGAGCTCTTACTAGTGATAGAGGTAGGCAATTTTGTTGCTAGCCTTTTAAGGCTTTGCCTAGAAAATATTTGTTTACTCATAAAGTAGTTACCCCATATCACCCTTAGACTAGTGGTCAAGTTGCAGTGTCTAATCGTGACATCAAGTCTTTGAAATTGATAACTCATATTTTTATATGAGATTAACTATTCTTTGCTTAAGGACTAGCAAAGTCTTGGTATGGGGGAATTGATAACTCACGTTTTCATATGATATTTTTCTCCAATTTACTAACTTTTAAGTCTTTCGAATATATTTTTTATGAGTGAGTAATATATATTTTGTATGATTGTCAAGTGAGAAAGAATATTCAAATTTAGGAGCTGAACCGAGTAATGTTTCTTGATTTTTTTAGAGCCAAATCACATCCCAATGCATGAGAGCTTTCTAGGCCAACAATGTGGGATCTACTCGTTGTAGCCAAATTAGAGTCCAGGCCTGCATCCACTCACTATCTTTTCCCCTCGTGCCTAGCAACATCATCATCACGTGCATTTTATCTTTGCTCCTTCATGCCTCAGTAGTTCCAGGCCCATTAGTATGTCTCACCAGTGCCATTAGTACTACTTTAGCTCTTAGCAGGTGGGTGAGGCTTGGTTTCGTAAGCCAGATGGCAAGCATCTTGTCAGCAGATCATCTCTCTCTCTCCCCTCTTCAGTACTAAAAAAGTGTATTTTACCAACCATTCTTTACCAACTATTTTTAAGTAGTTGGAAAATCCCACCATGTTAGCAACCATAGTAAGTACGCTTTATTTTTTTAACCATTATAATATTCAAAGGAAAAGCAGTTGGTTTTTAAAGAATTATCAACCATTATTCAAACCATAATTGAAATGGTTGGTATTTGATTATTTTATACTAAAATTTATTTATTTGTCACTGCTTTACCCACCATTTTTCAAAACCAAGACTTCAACACTTAATTAAACTAAGTAATTTATTTTTCACAGAACTCAAACACAACCAAGACCTCACATCTCCCCTTCATATCTCCGGTTCTCCTTACATCTCGCATCAGGCTGGCTGCTTACTGGCACTATTGCGAGTTCTTCTTCTCCTCTCTCACTAGTGTTGTCATGTCTTCTTCTGCACCTAGGTAGCCGTCTTGCCGGTGTACTACCCAGGTATGAATTCCGTCCCCATTTCTCTCTTTCCTTGCTCTACCCTAACCCTAATTGTGATGAATGAATGTAGTCTTTGATTTTTGATTTTTTGTGGGGGAGTTTTTGAATTACTAACCTAGATAACCGAAAACCACTGAGTGATTTGCAGATGTGAATACAAGTAACCCATGCATATATATATATATATATATATATATATATATATATATATATATATATATATATATATATATATATATATATATATATATATATATATATATATAAGTTCGATGCCTGTGTTTCTCTCTACCTTGATGAACTGTATTCAAATGTTGAGTATGTAAGCTAATTCTATTCTTTAAATGAACAAAAAGCCAGTTGAAGTGGGAGAAAATCAGATGAACAAAAAGCCAATGCTTAGAAGGTTGGAGGGACTCAAATAAGAAGGTAGTTAAGTGGGGAATCTACTAAAGGGGGGCATAATGAGAAAATTTTGGAGATATCCTCACTATTTGAGATTAAGGGGATATACTTATTGAGATACCTAAAACTAAGATGACAATAGAAATGTTTTCAGTAAAACTAAAAGATCTTAGTTCTTTCACTTTGTGATTCAAAAATGAATTGCCTTAATGAAGTTTTTGATTAGATGACCTAGAGTTAGTACTTTTATGCATTTGGACCATCATTGATTCTCATGTTTAGCTTGTACCCCTGATGTAGAATACATTACTCTCTGCCAAGTCTTCCCAGTATCTTGGTGGTATTCTTACAATCTAAATGGAACCACTAAAGCATCGACATTGGATGATTAAAAAGCTATACCCTGGTAGAGAAAAACCTAATCAAGAATTCACTAAAGGGGTAAAGGAGTTTGATGCATTTGCTAAGAGTCGAAGAGTGTTTGCGCTTCAAGGTGTACACCGATGCCCTTGTGCTAGATGTAAAAACAAGAAGTTCCTCTCCCCAGATCATGTAAAAACCCATCTTTGTAGAATGGGTTTCTTACAGGGATACTAGTATTGGACGTCTCATGGGAAAACTGAACCTCAGGACAATGATACTACCAACATGTATCATGGTTCGTTAAGGAATATGCATGTAGATGACGATCACAAATCTATGAACACTTATGAGACTATGGTGGAGGATGCCTTTGAGCATAATCATAGATATGGACATCAGATTATAAACATGGAGCTTAATGCGAATAAACCTCCAGATCCTATTACAAATGAACCTTCAAATCCTAACGCTTAGAGGTTTTGCGACATGTTATATGTTGCATAAAGGCCAGTATGGCTTGGCAGTCACATGAGTGAGTTAGAGGCTACAGTGAGATTGATGATTAATAAATCTGATTACGATGTTTCTCATAATTATTTTAATAAATTTACTAGATTAATGAAAGATGCTTGCCTACCTGGGAATGCATTGCCTAGTAAATTCTCAGAGGTGAAGAAAATTATGGGAAAACTTAGGTTTACTGCTGAAAAGATTAATTGTTGTCCTAATTGCTGCAAGTTATACTATAAGGATGACTTAGGTCTTTGTGAACACAAGTTATGTCACCATCTGAGATACAAAACAAATAGGTCAATTAAGGTAAAGGGGAAAGACTCCATATGCAAGGATGCATTATCTTCCAATCATTCCCCGACCTCAGAGGTTGTTTGCTTCACGTAGTTCTACTGAGCATACGAGATGGCACCATAAAAATCCATAACAACTGGTATGCTATGTCATCCATATGATAAAGAAGCCTGGAAATGTTTTACTAGAACACACTCTAACTTTGCATCAGAGCCACGTAATCTTAGGCTCGACTTGGGAGCTGATGGCTTCACACTATATTCTTTGTCTTCTAAAAGCTATTCATGTTGGCCAGTCCTCATTACCCCCTACAATCTTCCTCCTGAAATGTGCATGACTACTTCTTATATGTTCTTAACATGCATAATTCTAGGCCCTAATAATCCTAAGTCCAAGATAGACGTATACTTACAACCGTTGATAGATGACTTTATGATGTATACCGAACCTTGCAAGCTACGATTGACAACAAGCTAGCAACTCAACATGGAAGATATGAACTGGCCTAAAGGAAGTAATTCCACCAACCAGAGCTACAAGATTCACCACTAAGCCCCTTAAACCAGAATGCACCAGGAGTTTAGATAAAGGATCACTCTCAACACCACCTGAGCAGGCTAAAGTTAGAGAGATTTGAGAGGTTTTTGCTTGAACTAGTAGAAGGAAAGCTTTCATTCATAATAATCCAAGTGGTACAATTAAAGACAAGCCTTAAATACTTCGTTACAATTAAAAGATCAACAGCCATAGCCGATTTTGGCCAAAATAAGAAAACAGAAATGACTTCATCTAGCTTAAAACAGCAGCTGGCTAGATTCCTGACACCTAAACTCATTGATTATCTCCATTACCGAGGTGTCAACCCTTAATAGCATCAAGGTACTTGGTAATGATGGCCTTGGGAGGAGTTTGCAGCTGATTATCTAGAGATAACCTCGGCCTGCCAGTCAAGTACAGCACCCTGAAATCCAAGGGATAAAAGGGTATTTCTTGCATTCTGGTGCTAGTTAAAAGCAAATGCTAAGGGATCTGAATCTGTAACTTTAGGGCCTTGTTGGATAAATATTTAGACATATTTCTAAGCCCTTAGACTTGCCAAAACGAGCTGCTAAGTTAGGGAATAAAATTCTCCCTTCAAACTGCTACTGCTATTGCCCTGCTGCTGATCTGCCGCTGCCAGGAATAATTCCAGGACAAAATCAAGTAACCTTTATCATTTAGGAGCTTATTATGAGCTGATAAATGAGTTAGGGTACTGATTAAAAGGGATTGGATTCCTCAGGCATGAATGTGTTACTGGAAGCAGGTAAAATAACCTCAAACATGCTGACTGCAGGTTGTTCTTTATTGAACTAATCTAAACTAAGGCTGCTGTTTGAGCCTCAAAAGACTTGGCTTGGATAGCAGTGACGCTAGGGTGTCCAGCAAAGCAAGGACCTCCCTAAAATGGCCTCCAAACTGAATTGCATTACCTCACAGAATAGGCCTTGTTGGTGGCTGAGCAGCATGGTTTTCTCTGGTTCAAGATTAGGGTCTTGTTCTAGCCCTTGGTCTGCATCATCCTCCCCTCCTTTGAGAGGATTTGCCCTCGAAACCCTAAAGTCAATTTCATCCTCTACATAGGGACTCAGATCACCTATATTGAAGGTGGCTGAAATAGACATGTCTCCTGGGAGTTCCAGTTTGTAAGCATTGGCTCCCATCCTAACTAGAACCTTGAAAGGTCTATCCCCTCTAGCCGTCAGCTTGCTTTTCCTCCTGGTGGGGAGCCTCTCTTTTCTGAGGTGCAACCAAACAAGGTCCCTAGGCTAAAACTCCATGCCTTTCCTGTTTTGGTTGGCCTTAGCTTTATAGGCTTCATTAACCTTCTCAATGTGTGCTCTAATCTGCTCATGAAGCCTCTTCATTTCCTTCACCCTCTTTTCAGCCCCAAAGCTGACCTTATAGTCAGTAGGTAGAGGAATAAGGTCAATAGGAGTCAGGGATTAATTCCATATAATACCTCAAAAGGTGAGCAACCAGTAGCTCTAGTTGGTGTTCTGTTGTAAGCAAGCTCAGGATGAGGTAGCTTGATATCCCATTCATTCAAATTCTTCTGGACCATGGTTCTAAGGAGGGTGGACAAGGTTCTGTTGGTGACCTCAGTTTAGCCATTAGTTTGAGGATGGAAAGTGTTACTATACAAGAGCTTGGTACCCAGCAAATGTCACAAGCTTCTCCAAAAATGAGATAAAAACTTGGCATCCCTATCACTTATAATGGTCTCGGGGACTCCATGCAATCTGATGATTTCTCTAAGGTATAAATCAGTAATGTGAGATGCATCATCAGCCTTGTGATATGCCACAAAATGCGCCATTTTGGTGAACCTGTCTACCACTACCATAACTGAGTCTTTAACCCTCTATGTCCTAGGTAAAGCAACAATAAAATCCATACTTACATCTTCCTAAGGTCTTAATAGGATGGGAAGGGGTGTGTAAAGATCTTGATGGAATTGGCTCTTGGCGTTATGGCAAATGGAGCACCTGGACACTACTCTGTGCACATCTTCCCCCATTTTTGGCTAATGAAAATGCTCCTTCAGAATATCGAAAGTCTTGTTTATTCTAAAATGTCCAGTAAGTGATCCTCTATGGGCCTCTCTCACTAGCAACTCCCTTAATGGACATGCTAGAATACATAGTTTATTCCCTTTGAACAAAAATCCATCTTGCATCACATAAAGCCCTTGAGCTGGAGAGTTGCCTACTAACTCCTGAAAGCCTGAGTCTTCAAGGTAATAGGCCTGAATGGACTGCAATCCCAGTAGCTTTGCACCTAAAACAGATATTAAAACATATCTCCTTGAGAGCGCATCTGCTACTACATTCTTACTTCCCTTCTTATGCTTGGCAGAAAAGCTGAAAGCTTGCAGGAACTCAACCCATTTGGCATGCCTGGCATTAAGCTTAGGCTGACCATTAAGATACCTTAATGCTTGATGATCTGAGTCCAGGACAAAGGCCTTAGGTTTCATGTAGTGACTCTAGTGACTCAAAGCTTTTACTATAGCATAGAATTCTTTGTCATAGGTTGAGTAGTTGAGTTTTGGACCACTAAGCTTTTCACAGAAGTAGGCCAGGGGCTTCGTAAGTTGTGTAAGAACAACTTTAATGTGCAACCCACTGGCATCACACTCTACCTGAAATAATTCTTCAAAGTTGGGCAAGGCTAGGACTGGTGCTTCACATAACCTCTGCTTGATATCTCAAAGGCTTTCTGTGCTGTTGGATGCCAGGAAAAGCTACCCTTCTTCATGCATTCAGTAAGAGGAGCCATGATTGTACTGAAATCTTTGATAAACCTTCTATAGAAGGAAGTTAACCCATGGAAGCTTCTAACTGTAGTGACTGAGGTAGGTACTGGCCAGGATTTGATTGCTTCAACTTTAGCTTCATCCACTTAGATACCATCATAGGAAATCACAAATCTAAGGAAGACAACTTTTGGTACTAGGAACTCACACTTCTCTAACTTCCCATATAGTTTCTGGCTTCTAAGGGTGGTGAAAACTTGCTTAAGATGCTGAATGTGATCAAATTCAGTTTTGCTGTATACAAGTATATCATCAAAATATACAACCAAAAATAGACGTATGTAGGGCCTAAGCACTTTTATTCATCAACCTCATAAAGGTGCTAGGTGCATTAGATAATCCAAATGGCATGACAAGCCATTCATAAAGCCCTTGCTTTGTTTTGAAAGCAGTTTTCCACTCATCCCCTTCTCTCATTCTGATATGATGATAGCCACTCCTTAAATCTATCTTGGAGAAGATCTTGAAACCATGAATCTCATCCAACATATCATTAAGTCTAGGGATAGGATACCTATACTTGATTGTAATATTGTTGATGGCTTTACTGTCTACACACATCCTCCAACTGCCATCCTTTTTTGGCACCAATAAGGCTGGGACTGAGCACAGACTCATGCTTTCCCTCACATAACCCCTATCAATTAGCTCCTGAACTTGCCTTCATAGCTCCTTGGTTTTGGTTGGGTTGCATCTGTAGGCAGGCTTGTCAGGTAATGGGGCTCCAGGGAGTAGGTCAATTTGGTGCTCTATACCCCTTTTAGGAGGGAGGCCAGGGGGTAAGTCTTAGGGAAAAACATCCTGAAATTCCTCTACCAAGGGCTGAACAGAAGGGTGTAGGGTTGTTGGACCAGAGTTAGGAGTAGATTCCAACATTAGCATAGCAAACACAAGTTTTCCCTTGGTAATAGCCCTTTCCACTCTTCCCATATTGATAAGTAAGGCACTCTCCTTATGTGTAACCCTCCCAGTTTCAGGTTTATGTGTTTGGTTAGGGGGTAAAGTGGTGAGTGTCATCTTTTTACCCTTCAGTTTGAAGGAATAAGTGTTGGATTGGCCATGGTGAATGACATCCCTATCAAACAACCAAGGTCTGCCTAGGAGCAAATGGCAAGCATCCATTGGCAAGACATCACATAGAACCTCATCTTAATATTCACTAATTGAAAAAGGAACCAAAGTTTGCTTGGAAACTCTTACCTCATTGCCTTTTTTGAGCCATTACAAGGTATAGGGTCTAGGGTGAATGATGGTGGCCAGGTTCAGTTTGCTGACCATCTTAGTAGAAGCTACATTCGTGCAGCTACCCCCATCCATAATCAGGTTGCATGTCTTGTTGGCCACCTTGCATCTGGAGTGGAATGTTTGCTCTCTTTGGTTGGCTTTAGGTGGGGCTTCAGTAGCATGAAGAACCCTTCCAATCATAAGCATCTCACCCTCTTCAGGTGGCAAGTAAGAAGTCTCACCCTCTTTAGCAGAGTCTTCTTCTTCATCCTCTTCTACCTCCATGTGATCCAATTCTTCAATCTCTGTGATTGTGAGTACCCTTCTACTGGGACAATCTGCTTGAAAGTGGCCATAGCCATGGCACTTGAAACATTTCTTCTGACTCTTAGGAATGTCCTTGGCAACCTCCTTTCCCTTTCCCTTATCCCTGTCATCCTTAGGGGCAGGTTCTGGGTTGTATGAATTGAAGGTCCTCACTAGTACAGCAGGTTTAGGAGGGGAACTAGAGTAAGGCCTCCTGGACTTAAGATGTTTTCCACCATAACAACTAGCTTGCAGGCATCATCAAATGTCCAGAAAGTTTGCAGCTCAACCCTCTCTAAAATGGCAGAGTTTAAGCCTTTGAGAAACTTAGCAATGGTTTGTTCAGGTTCTTCCCTCAAGGCACACCTGATCTGTAATTTCTTGAATTCCCTAATGTATTCTTTAACTTCATACTTCCCTGGTGCAAGGAAGTGACTTTTAGGTATAGCTCTTGCTTGTAGGTGGCTGGTAAGAACCTTTTATCCATATGCTTCTTCAATTTAACCCAAGTTTTGACCTTAGGTTTGCCTTCCAAAGCCCTGGTTCTCTTTATATTCTCATACCATAGTGGAGCATACTATTTGAACTTCAGAATAGCAAGCTTAAAGGCCTTTTCTCCAGAATAGCCTTTGATTTCTATAATCCTTTCTGAGGCCTGAACCCATTCTAAGTAATTTTTAAGCTTTAAACTTTCATCAAATTCAGGGGCCTCTATTCTAAGGTCCTTAAGGATATCGCTGTGCATTCTCCTTCTCCTAGGCCTGGCATCTCTAGTGGAAGATTCACTGTCTTATTGAGACTCAGGAGGGGAATCAGAACCTCCAGGGGGGTCCTGAGGTGGTTCCCTTTCTCTTCCGCTAGGCTGATTTATGAGTTCTTAAATCTGAGCTGTAAGGGTTATGATACTTTCTTGCATTTCCAGAATAGTTCGATCTCTCCTAAGTTCATGAGCCTGTTCCAGAGAGAGACCTCTAGAAACTCTCACAGGTTGCTGAGGTGGAGAGGAAGTGCTTTCCTTCTTAGCTATGCTACTGGGGTGAGGGAATCAGAATGCTGTAGCTATTTGAGGAGTTTGGTTCTTTGTGGTTAGACTTACATTTGGTCAGACAGGGTTCTTTTGTGGCTAAATAACAAGTGAACGAGACTAGGAGACAAAGCTGCAAAGAGTAACAGAAGCAACTCACCAAGAATCAGATTGGGCTCTGATACCAGCTAATGTATGCTGAACCTTGCAAGCTTGGATTGACAACAAGCTAGTAACTCAACATAAAAGATATGAACTGGCCTAAAGGAAGTAATTCCACTAACCAGAACTACGAGATTCACTACTAAGCCCCTTAAAGTAGAATGCACCAGGAGTTTAGATAAAGAATCACTCTCAACACCACCTGAGCAAGCTAAAGTTAAAGAGATTTGAGAAATTTTTGCTTGGACCAGCAAACGGGAAGCTTTCATTCATAATAATCTGAGTGTTACAATTAAAGACAAGCCTTAAATACTTGGTTGCAATCAAAAGATCAACGAACATAACTGATTCTGGCCAAAATAACAAAACAGAAATGACTTAATCTAGCTTAAAATAGCAGCTGGCTGGATTCTTGACACCTAAACTCATTGATTATCTCCATTATTAAGGTGTCGACCCTTAATAGCATCAAGGTACTTGCTAATGATGGTAAGCATTTGTAGTTGATTATCTAGAGATAAGCCCGGCCTGCCAGTCAAGTACAGCACCCTGAAATCCAAGAGATAAAAGGGTATTTCTTGCATTCTAGTGCAGGTTAAAAGTAGATACTAAGGGATCTGAATCTGCAACTTTAGGGCCCTATTAGGTAAATATTTAGACACATTTCCAAGCCCTTAGACTTGCCAAAATGAGCTACTAAGTTAGGGAATAAAATTCTCCCTTTAAACTACTGCTGCTGCTGCTGATCTGCTACTGCCAGGATTAATTCCAGGGCAAAATCAAGTAACCTTTATCATTTAGGAGCTGATTATAAGCTGATAAATGAGTTAGGGTACTGATCAAAAGGGATTGGATTCCTTAGGCATGAATGTGTTACTGGAAGTAGGTAAAATAACCTCAAATATGCTGGCTGCAGGTTGTTCTTTATTGAACTGATATGAACTAAGGCTGCTGTTTGATCCTCAAAAGACTTGGCTTGGCTAGTAGTGACAGTAGGGTGTCCAGTAGAGCAAGGACCTCCCTAAAATGGCCCCCAAACTGAACTGCATTACCTCATAGAATAGGCCTTATTGGTGGCTGAGCAGCATGGTCTTCTCTGGTCTAGGATGAGGGTCTTGTTCTGGCCCTTGGTCTACATCACTTTAAAGCACTTTGGCTTAGTGTTTTAACTTATGATATCTCTCAAAAGGAAAACTTCTTAATAGGGCAGAATTGATGTGGACAATTAATGATTTTCCTGCGTATGGTATGCTCACGGGGTGTAGCACCCATCGCACATTAGCCTGTCTAGTTTGTATGCATCAAACAAAGTCTTTTCAGTTGAAGAAAGGGGGAAAGGCAACTTAGTTTGACTATCATTGTCGGTTTTTGCCACTAGATCATCCGTTCAGTAAACAATCTTCTAGAAAAAATAAAGTGGAGCACGATCACCTCCAATGAGATTTATAGGTGACCAAATAGAGCAAGTGGTGTTCAACCTTCCTAAGGTGACCGAGATGGCATCTTTTAAGATTTTTGATTTTGGAGAGTCCCACAATTGGACAAAGCGGAGCATCTTATAGGAACTTCCATATTGGAAGACAAATTTGTTATGCCACAATCTCGATGTTATACATATTGAAAAGAATTTCTTTGACAATGTGCTCAACACTGTTATGGATGTAAAGGGTAAGACTAAAGATGATGCAAAGGCTCAGTTGGACAAGGAGACACTTGTTATTGGAAGGAATTACATCTTCAACGCCTACAAAATGGTAAAGTTATGAAGCCAAAAGCTAAATGTACTTTGAATATGGAGCAAAGAAGAGAATGGGCTTCGAAGTTGAGGATGCCAGATGGTTACTTCTTATGTACAGCTAATTGTGTAGATGTTAATAGAGCAAATTTATCTAACTTGAAGAGTCATGATTGCTATGTGTTTATAAAGCGCTTACTTTAAATTGCATTTGATGCACTACTAAAACAAGTTTAGAAGCCTCTTACTGAGATAACTTAATTTTTTAAAGCCTTGTGTTCATCAGTGTTATAAACACATAAGCTGTTGCAAATGGATGCAAATGTTCCTATTACTCTTTGTAAGCGGGAGAGAATATTCCCCCTGAGTTTCTTTAATTATATACAACATTTGCCCGTCCATTTAGCATATAAAGCAATATTAGAGGGCCTAGTTCAATATCATTGGATGTATCCTTTTGAGATGTAATGATCATTATTGTTCGACACTTTCCTTTTTTAAAACCTTCTAGTGCTAAGTAATCTATTTTGTCGATAATAGGTTTCTTAGTAAATTGAAAAGGATGGTGAAGAGTAAAGCTCAACCTGAAAGGTCTATTTATGAAACATACTTGGGTCTAGAAACCTCTCGTTTTGTTGCATATTACTTGGGTCCTATGTTCCTTCAATGAGAACTCATTCCAGGCGGAATGAATATTAAGTGGAAAATGAAGCATCGCAACAAACATTGTCTGTTTTAAACTTATATGGTTCTCCAGTGGGCAAGGACGGAAAGCGATATCTCACACAAAAAGAGGTCAAAGCTGTCAACTTGCATGTTCTTATCAATTGTACTAAGGTTCAACCATATTTAGAGTGAGTATCATAATAGACATAATCTATATAATAATAACACATATAGTAAATTAATGATATCGCTTTTTGCAGCTTATTTGAGGGAAACGAGCACAAAACCAATATCTTCATGATGAAGATGTTGATGTGGTGATTGAATCAGAATTTTTCGATCAGTTCAGATAAAATGTAAGTTGATTATGTACGTATTAGGTAGTTATAAGTATTTATGAGATTCCTTCTAATAAGAACTTGCTAATTACATAGGTGCACTAATATCAACTTGTTGATGCGGATCACCACAAGTATCTTTATCAAATAACATTGGGTCCACTTAACGTCGTCAAAACTTGGCCTATCTACTATGTCAACGGATATAAATTTCACATAGAAGATAGAAGTAAGGGCTTAAAGATTCATATTAGTAGAGTATGTGTTACGGGGACTGGAGAAGGCAGCGTTGTGGATGATTACTATAGTATTCTTAGGGAAGTGCTTGAGTTGGCATATCCAAATGAGCCAACTAAAAAATGTGTGTTGTTTAGTTGTGATTGGTTTGTTCCAACTATAAATCATAGAATGAGAGTGCACAAAGAGTTTGGATTTGTTGATGTTCATCAGAGTCGAAAGTATGAAAAGTATGATTCTTTCATATTTACTGAGACAACAACACAAGTTTTTTATGTTCCCTATCTAAGGAAGGCAAGGGATAAAATAGATTGGTGAGTCGTGATAAAGACCAAACCAAGAGCAAAGGTGGATAACTCTTACCCATTAGAGCTTACTTACCGAGAGGAAATGATGTCTAATGCGAATGTTACATTAAATGATGTACCTCTTTAAAATATGAGAGATGAGGATCGAGAGATTGAAGAAGTTGATTTCGATATTATTACAACAAACGAACATGCAGACCTAGAAGATATGGAGGAGGACAATGAAGAGGAAGAAGAGAAGGACAAGGAAGAAGAGGTTGATGAGGACAATGAGGACGAGGAGGGTGAAGAGGAGGATGATATTGGTTTCAGGGACAAAGATGTTGATGATGATTACTAGGAGATCATACTTGAATTTTAATTTAGTCTATTAAATAAAGCTAGATTACTTGGATGCAAATTATTATTATTATATATTTTGTTTTCAAATAATCTTTTATTATTTGAATTTAACTACCTTGATTATTAGCTTATTGTAGTCATTTAATGATTGTTTCTTTGTTTGGATTTAAAATCTTACTCTTTAGCGAATGTTGTTGACTTATTAATTATTTCTTGCTGTTATTCAGGATATGACAAGTCCCGCGGTGGAAGATCTGGTACTAGGGGGCTACAAGCCCAGGCGTCCATCAACTGTTATTGACATTTCTACTTCTACTCCACTTAATTGTCCTTTTGTAATCCATGGTCCTCCCCTATTTCCAGAATGCTTCGCTTACACTACTAGCTATGCTCTTCAGCCAAACATGTTCCCTCATATTCAATATCAATTTCAAGCCCATGAAACTCCAATGAATAATTCTATAGCCCAAGATCCTATCATTCCTTAACAACCATCAAACACACAATCTGCGCCCCAATTGGTTGTCCCTTGTACTAAATCTAGATCAAGTCAAGTCACTTCGCAAGCATCGAACATTTCAAAAGTGTATATGGAGCGAGAGGGTGATGGGTAATTAAGTTACATATTTTGTTTTAATAATTATTTATTTCTTTTGATTGCTTATTTACTAAATTTTCTATCACAGTTTCTATCCGAATCCAACTAAGGTTACACATAGAGTTACGGATATATTCGAAAGCAAGTTTGATGAGCCTTGGCCAAATTGGAATAAAATACCAATGAACATTCGTGATTTATGGTTTGGTGAATTCGAAGCAAGTTCATTATTTCATATTTATTTTTGTTTTGTTTTATCATAACCAATAGTGACAAAGATTAAGATTTTTGTTTGTTTTTGGCTTTGTTTCACAGAGGCACTATTAGTGGCATCCTGAGCATAATAATGCCATTAGAAAGAATTTTGAGAAAAAAAGGACTGCAAGATTAAAAGATGTTCTGTCTGATGGATGTGAGAAGAGCACAAAGCCATAATGTATGAGTGAGGAAGTTTGGATAGGGCTTTGCAATTATTGGGACACTCCTGGGTTTATTACAAAAGCAGAAAGAAACAAAAGAAATCGTGCATCTGATTGTGGTGGCCTTGGTTCATCTCTATACACTTATGGCTCCATTCCTTTTACAGAGGCCCGAAGGAGTTTGGTAATGGACTTATTTTTATCCTTTTCAATTTTCAATAAATGCTACTTTAACTAATTTTTTAAATCATATATAACTTGCATTAGGTGGAAATCCTTGGAAGAGAGCCAACCATCGATGAAATCTTCCTGTTCACCCATACAAAAAAGGAACCCAGTGAAATATCGGGTGAAAAATTTATTGACAAAAGGTCCTAAGATGCATATGTTATTATTTGCATCTTATTCATAAATTCTGTGGATTGTGATTTAGGCTAGATTTTCTTTTTATGGGTGATTTATTAAGGATTGTTGGGATTGTGTTGGTGGTCATGTCGAGCCACGGGCTAGGTCGAGCCTGATCGTGTGGTTATTTTATGGGCTACCCAAGCTAACACCTAAGAGAATTGGGTATCACAATGGGATTCTGAGCTCTTAGACACTCAATTCTAGATTTAAAGTCAATATGGAAGGATGCTAATGACCTCTACCGAGAGACAAAAGTAGCATTTAATAGTTTAATCCCTTCTTCAAGGTCTTTCCTTCTCTACACCTCAATGTTGTATTTCCCAAATAACATTTCTGGTAGTGAATGCCCAAATAAACATGATAATCTTCAAGAGTCCAAATGATGAAAGGCCTTCTTCATCCTTCACCTTTGGTTTGGTTGCATCATTCACTAGTTTTCTATCCTTTCCCTGGTCTTCCCTTCCAAATATTAAACTTTTAAGTTTAAATACGTTATTTTAGTGTATCCTCTTAAGTGATTTCCTACCCTGCGTTTCAATGTAATCTCTGAAATGTGCATGACTACTTTGGTAGTTCCTTCAATTTATCACAATCATAAAGTCGAAGTGATTCAAGTGTAGACAGATCTCAGAACTCGTCAGGGACTACATCTCGTGCTTATTTCAGTGTAATCTTAAGTCATTTCATACCCTGCGTTTTTGTAACTTAAGTCATTCTAAGGCAGCAGAAATTATGGATCTTCTATAAATACATAAGACTAGCTGCATTTCATACCCTGCGTTTTGTCTCTTAAGTCATTCTAAGGCAGCAGAAACCTTCAGTTTCCTACTTAACAGGAGCAGACTGCCCTAGCCATTAGTTTGATAACTATCAGTATGAAAGATACCTCTAGGTAGTGTATCTTGGCATGTAAAAGATGTTGTTGTTAATGTAGTCCCTTGAATCTTACTGCGTATAGAGCCTGTATCTGCAAGGCATTTACGATGTTACCAACCCAATACAAAAAAAGAGTCCGTCAGAGAAGCACAATGCTATTAGAAAGGACATCATCCAGAAAAAATTGCTAATCTACTAACCTTCACTACTGTAGGCACCCAAAAAAAGGGGAAATAATACCCTAGATTTTTAGGCCTCAATAATTTTCATCATTTTATGTAAATGTGTGCTCAATTAATTGTTGCGCTTAAGTGCTTTATTTAGGATGACTGTGATTTTGATTGTTTGTACATCGTATTTGTTGCCTTTAGTATAGATGTATAATACTTTGTTTCGGATGTAAATTTTATCATATTTATGAACTTTGTTAGTATGTCCCTATCACTGTAGCTATGAATCACGAAATTATTGTCAAGTATCTTAATTATCATTTATTTACTTTTAATATGTAGGAAAAGTTCAAAAAAAAGAAAGGATGAGTTAAAGTAGCCTAATACCTCTGCTAAAGGTGATGCTGCAGGATGTACTGCCGAAGAATTTGAAGCGAAAGAACAACCAACACGAGCAATAAAGGAGGTGGAAATATGGAAGGAATCCGTTGGCTTGACCAAAAAAAAAAAAAAGAAAATATACGGACTTGGACTTCATAGATCTACTTTTAAGGACTCTTCTTCTGGCAGTAAAAAATCTACAGATACATCTTGTCAAAAGAGTCTTCATGTGCTAGACACACCAGAGTTTAAAGCTACCACTGTTGAAGTGGCTTCGAAATTAGAGGAGGTGCAAAGAACAAATGAGGAAAAGGAAAAGGACATGAAGAGACTTAAGAAGGAGAACAAGAGATTGAAGCAAAAGGTAAACATCCTTTTTGCAAAGTTCAACATGGCTCCACTTGGAGATAGTGACTTTGACGATGATGAAGATGAGTGATCTTAATTAGTTCTATGTCAAATTCAGTTTGTATATCATGCTTAATTTGTGGATCTAGCTATGAGTAGTGCATTGCACTTTATTTTCAAACCTATAAACGTGTTATGTATCTTGCATACAATAAATTTACAATGATTATGTTAATATGTGAACGATAAGCTATATTTTTGGCGTGTTTCACTTTATTAGCTTAAATAGGTACAATATTTGTGGTTTGTAAAAATCAGGTACAATATTTAGGATTGCAAATATTAACTGCTATTATAGTTGGGAATATGCAAAATACCAACTGGTTGATAAAGTACTTGGAAATTGTCTTAACTAGATTTACCAACCGTTTTAAAATGTAGTGGGAAATTGGCTTCCATAGGTTTACCTACTGTTTTAGAACCAGTTGGAAACATTAGCAACCACTTTAAAAATCAGTTGGTAAAAGTGGGCGAAATATGGTTTGTAGAATAGTTGGAAAATTTTCCAACTGCACTCAAAACAGTGATAAAAAAAGTTCGAAGTGCGACCGTTTTTTAATGGTCGGAACTCCAACCAATTAATATGGTGGGCAACGTGGTTAGAAACTACCAACCGATTTTTAATGTTGTGGTTGGAAATTTTTTCCGACTAGCTTTTTTCCAACCACAAAAAATGAAAGGTAAAACAGTTGGAAACGTAATTACCGACCGTTTAGTGGCAAAAAACGGTTGAAAATTTAATTGGGAATTTCACTTTTTCTGGTATTGCTTGTGCCTTCACACGTGGGCCCGCTCTTGTGCCTGACGGCCCAGATGGTGTCCAAGTCTAAAGCACTCTTTGAGTTTTCTTCACTGTCCTTCTCTCTAGCCAATTGGGCCAGTTTGTTGCGACCCATCTCGCATACCCTAATGCCACCTCAGTCCCTCTCTTTCTTCCTCACTTTTGAGCCAATATTATTCAATTTTTCTTGGCCCAACAGCATACAAGTCTAGCCCCCCATCAGCATGCCCAATTCCTCATTTTGCCTATTGGTCAATTCCTGTAATGAAGAGTAGCAGCTGACCCGAGTAATTAATTCACAAGTAAGAAACTAAGTAATGTATGAAGTTATCACTCTATAATTATGAGAACTAATATAAAAATTCAACCCAAAATTAATTTTCTTAATTAATTTTGGGCAACAAAAAGGCCTGAATTTTCAGTATAAAAGGGGTGATTGGTTTAGGCAATTCACTCATCTACTCATCCACTCATCCAAGTATTCTTCCCTTTTCTCATCTTCTGTCTTTAATTTTTTTTTTATAGGGCCTTTTATAAGACAAGACCATTTGCGTTGAGCAATTTAGAAGAAAATAGGCTTTGTTAGCTATTTTTCTCTTCCCCTTTCACCTATTTTGTGAGTCAAAATGAAGAGATTTGCTTAACTACATAATTTTATGTAATTGAGTACCAAAGCTTGAACATAGGAAGTAAAATATACCACTATTTGGGAGTAACTAGACTAACTTCAATGATATTTAAGTAACTATAGCCTGCTAAGTTGTTGTTCTAAGATTAGGATGGATCCTTAATTAATAATATTGATTGTTAGTTTTTTTGGGGTTATTATTGTCCCTTAAATTGCAATAATTTTGAGTTTATATTTGCTACTAACCTATTTTTGCATATTATTAGTATTGTTTGCTCATGTTGCTGTTCATGGTTTAATTTACTATCTCAATTATAGATTAGACCTTGTAGGCTAATATGATATTGTGCAATTATACTTAAAGTTATAGCCATTGAAGATTAATAATTTATTTATGAAATTAGATTAGCTTTGTCTAAAATAAATAATTCATGTTAACTACTAGATAAATTATATCATATGGTTATTATAATTTATCTTTTCAATTCATGACCTAATACTCGTAGTTTAGGCTGAACAAGAAACTAATTGAACCCCATTTAAGTTAGTAATTTAATATTTGTATCCTTGGTAAAACCCAAAGTCGTAGATCTTTCTCTAATTTTATTTTTATCTATTTTCTTGACTCAGTTGCTTCTTTAATTTTATTGGATGAGTGAACTTCTCCCTTGAATTATTTTTTTTTTAATTGATTGGAAAAATTGAATGAAGTTTTTATTATTCCTCGTAGGATGGATACCTTATACTCGTTAGTTTATAATTGATTTTATGCATTGAAGCTAAAAAAGCTTTTAAAGCTGAACATAAAATCCATATCAGTAGTTTGCCCAGAAATTTTCTCAAATAATTACTTTACTTTCCGTAAGTCTAATCCTTAGATTCCCACTCTAATGTCAGCCCCATCAGTCATCCTCAATGTCAACCCTTTTTTGCTTAGCTTGATAATTCCTTAAGTGGCTAATCTTGCGATGCCAGTTAGGTGTCCATGCAATACAATTTATAATTAATCACATGATAATCTTCACTAAACTTCTCTAATCAACCTACACATGGATGCCTACATGCACATGTATATCTCATAGAATTCAGTGTCCAATTTTCAACACTCATAAATAAAAAATGTCATATAAACAAAATTTTCTGTAGAAATTTAATGTTCAAATGCTTAGGGGAAAAAAATAAAGACAACTACATATATGCTTATTTAAATATTTCATATACAATTGGCACTTCAAATGTAAGCCTGTAAACATCCAATATATTATTCTTATGAATTTGGCTTAACTTCATAGTTAAAAAAGAAAGGGCATTACAACGACTGTGTATTTTCTCTTTGTACGATGTGTTATAATGAATAATCTTAATCACTAATGGCTCGTTTGATTGTATGTAATCAAAGTGGTAATGCAATCAAAATGGGAATGGTGATTCTATTTCTATGTTTGGTTGCATTAAGGAATGTAATTAAGATCGTATTGTAATCACATTTACCTCAATCTATGTAACTACAATTACTTGACTTTTTCTAAACAATTGTGATTATATATCTTTGAATCAAAGTCTATCCCACTATAAGCTATTATATTTGGGAACATTCTCTTTATTCTCTCCATTGTCTCTCCTCTACTTCCCCTCTCTTATTACTTTGACACCATTTTTTTAATGGTTTGAAGCCCCCTTACCCCCTTTCTCTCCTCTCCATATTAGATAAATTTTAACCTAGACTATGATCGTATTATTGCAACTGTATTTTTATATATTCTAGACATCATCTCTCTCTCTCTCTCTCTCTCTCTCTCTCTCTCTCTCACACACACACATCATCATCATCATCATCATCATCATCATCATCTTCTTCTTCTTCTCTCTACTTGGTAAACTTGAATAATATTACATTATTGTAATCTAGAAGAAATAGAGTGAAGTATGTCTCATGTGAAACATCATAATCGTGATAATAAAATATTAGATAATAATTATCAACAAAGCTATAAATAATTAAAATAGGCAAAAATAAAATGCGAATTGTATTGCAAGTACTTCACGTCAAGTGTAAAATTAAGTATTATTTGTAGATGAATTCATTTCATTGTACTCGTAAAAACTTTGTAACCAAATATTATAATGTAATTATTATCCCATTTTATAGTACTAACAATTGCATTACATGGCTGATTCCATTGCATAGTGATTGCATTACTTTTAACCAAATGTTACATAGGAGTAATAAAGTTCCGTGGAACCAAAAAAAAAAAAAAGATGGATACTGCAACACCCCAACCTAGGAGGGGTCACACCGCCAGGACTTCCTAGATGGAAATCCTTAAGACTCTTAACACTTTAGGTTGGATTAGCAGTTAGATAGACATTCTAAAACAAAACTGCAAAAGTTTCCCCTATTTTAGCAACATTTTAGGGACAAGAGCAGCTACGAGTACCTGTAAACTGGTAAGAAGGTATGACATGTACAAAATAACTAGAATCATGCCCTTGGGCCACCCGCCTGGGCTCACCAAAGGTCAAACCAACTAACAAGGTTACGACAATACTTATACAGGTACAGAGCTGACAACATGTTTACACATACAACAATGACCTTAAATAATTACAACATGATAAGCACCGAGCACTTCACGAGGCTAGTAAAAGACTTCCAATTATTGGGCAACAGGTAACTCACAAAAACATCTTTTATACCAACTTAAACTAGACCTGGAAAAAGAGAGTAAGTAAAGGGATGAGCAACCACATGCTTAGTGAGAATCCTCGACTCCTTAAGACCAAAACAGTTGTAGGCAATAATACTAATAATAGTCACATATCACGCATTTATACTTTACTATCACATTAGGCAATCATAGTCCCCAAGGAAAGATCACCACCTTTAAACTTCATTCTAGCCACTCAACTCATTTCTAGGCCCCTAATAACCAAGCTTCCCTATTAACAAGCATTTAGGCACATAATCAAGCAAGCAACAAGGATTGAGTAAAGTGCTTTCAAACTTACTTTTGAAAACGAAGTGACTCATGATACGTTCCAAGAATGGTTTATAAATCACGTTAGATTCTTCAATAATCATAATTCTTTCTAAAAGTTTCTAAAATACTTATATTGGTAAGAAAGACTTGACAAGAAGCTTTTTTTCCAATGCCATGCGCATTTAAAAACTTAAGTGTTCGATGCATTACTAGGACATAACACACATCATTTGAAAATTTCATTTGAACTATACTTGGAAACTCATTCATAAAATATGCGTACGATGTGCACATTTGGAAGATTACTTTCTTTTCTTGAAAACATCTTACTTAGCCTCTTGAGGCTCATATTCTTTAAAAGAAATCTCTTTCGTATTGGTCCTCTAATGAACCTTATAAAACTGTTCGAATTTTGTACGAACTAGCCTCTTAAAGGCCCTTAACACTTTCTTTCTTTCTGAAATCCTTAAAATGGCGAAACGCCAACTGCTTTACTTACTTACTATGAAAATACTCTTGGCATAAGATTTCACAATTTGCTAATTTAGGGGAGATCGTCACTTACCCTATGTGAGGCCGTCACTCACGCATCAATTATCCCCGAGTATAATATATTTGGACCATTACTCTCGTCAAAGTCTTCTAGGGTTCCTACGTCTGGGTCTAGCTCCCTAGACATTAGGGTTCTCGCACACTGGGTGTACTCCCTAATCGTTTGTCCACGCAGGCACTAATCTTAGCCATTAAAATCATTTAAAACTTCATAGGCTATAAAAAGAAGTCACTATTTCAAACAGTGAGTTTCACCTCAACTGATTCACAAACCATTCCTCTTTAATGATTGCTTACTTTAATAAAAGCACGCTAGTTTAGCAAAATAATCCATAACCCCGCTAACGGTTTATGGTTCCTTCGTTTTCAACTTGAAAATTCTCTTGAAATCGCAATAAACTTGCTACTTGCAAATCGAAACTCATTTAAAGCTTAAAGTACTTAGTTAGCATTTAATTCAAACTAGATTCGTCATCGAAGCTCATTGAGGCTTATAGTAATATATTCATTCAAACTAGTATATAACTCAAACTAAGCTTCATAATAAACTTATTCTATTCCCAATTTGAGTTCGTTTGAAATCTTTTTTAAACTCAAAGAAGGGATGCTTAAGCAAATTAAAACCTTAACATGTTCTCAAGCTTACTACTATTCAAAACTTGAAGTACTTAGCTCACTTATAATTTAAACAAGGTTTCGCAAAAGACATTTTCAATTGTCCATTTTTAATTCATTGAAAATCCTTTTTAAACTCACGGAGGAAATATAAACAAACTAAAGCCTCAAAGTGTTTTCGAACTTACCACTAGCTTGCTAACTCGTAAGCTGAAGCATATTCGAAGACTTAAAGCACTTAGTTAACATTTATTTCAAATCAAATCTCGTAATTGACATCTTCAGTTGCCATCTCAGTTCGTTTCAATCCTTTTTAAAAGACAAGGAAGGGAGTGTGAATAAGGTAAGGCCTCAAAACATTTTCGAATAATGTCTAGCTTAATTCTTAGCTTCCTAGACCCATTGACTAGTCAGCTGGGTCGTTTATTGATTAGTTCGCCGATTTATGATCCTTTTTAGGTCACAAATAGCTTGACAAATTGGTCAGCAACTGACAACGTTTAAAGCATTCACAATTATAAAACAAGCTTTTTAACGACCCCTTCTTTAAAGACGTCTAAAAATTTAAGAATTAGCCACATGGTAGGATAGAGATCCCTCCATGCCCCTTAATTTGGAAAATCAAATTAGTAAGGGTAATCTCAATATGTTGCTTTAAGGATGAATAAATCATCCAAGTTTTGTTTAAGCATTGAAACTGCAGGGCAAGGGTTAATTCCAGCAGCTAACCCGCTTTTGTGTGCTTAATTCATCAAGCATCCTCAAGGTTTAAGTCTAATATTTTTCAATGGATTTGAAGTTCAAGAAGTCAGCTTTACAGAAAAACAAGTTTCATCCAATTTGAACTTCATTTGCCCATTCAAATTAGCAATTAAACCTAAGGTGTCCAAACTGCCCAGCAGGACCAGATTATGCACGGTTTTGGTTACTTCATAACTCAAGCTATATGATGGCTTAAGTCTTGGAATTATACATTTTTGGAATCCTATGTCTACTTTTAGGTCCAAGAATTAGTTTTCAATCATACCCACAAAAGGATGAGAGATCAAGGACTTTTCCCAAACCGGTCAGATTGGGCTCTAATCTACGTGGTAAAATGTTTAAGCCTAATTACCTTACTTAAACATGTCATAACCTTGATTTCTTTGTAGGGGGGTTTATACACATCCCAAAGTTACCCCCCATGGCCTGAAAAAACAATCATACTCATTTTTGCTAAGCTTAAATGAAGTTGGAAAACCGGCCAGAATCTGCCTGTGAATCCGGTTTGGCAGCAACAGCAAGTTTTCCTTCTCCAAAGGGTTTCCTCCCTTCAAATGCTGATGGGCACACGTCCCAAGGCCTCTAGAGACTCAATTATCAAGCTGCAAAGGGAAGTTGTCTAGAGAAGAGCAACCAATGAAGAGACGGCAGCAAAGGAGTTGTCTCTTGCATGCCATTGGCTAGACAAAAGGCAAGCTCCACTTTACGGCTGTCCAATGAGAATTCAGCAAGCATTCTGGTTGTGTTAAGCTTAAGTATGAGTAGATTAATGTATAATAAGCATTAGTATTACTTTACTTTATGCTTTGGATATATTTAGATTAGTTTATGCAAGCTTTGTACTTAGATTAAGCTTAACTGGTTTGTATTAGCTCTTAATACTTTTCCTCCCTAGTAAGGAAAGGTAGAGGTGTGTGCTAGTGTGTTTTCTTGCTAGCTTAGGTCTTTATAAAGCATCACACGGCCCCCCCTTTGTATGAGATATATCAGAATTGAAAGAAAGCCCCTTTGAGAGCTTTGTGCTTTCGTGCCTTAGTGCATCCAAATACTAAGCTTGCTTATCCTTGACTAGGCCGGTTAAGGTGGTGATCAAGTATAGTCTTAAACTTGATTAAGTGGTGATATCTGTATCTTAATCATAGTTTAAGGGCCCTAAACTTGAGTTTGGTGGTGTTTCTGTATCCAAGCATTGAGTTTAGAACTATCCATCTACCTTGATAATCTTCAAGTAATCAAAGAGAACTAAGGATAGTTTGCTAGCTTAATCTTGAGTTAGTAAATCTTATCTTTGATTCCCTTCCACTTTCTCCCAAACACAAGCCATTCACATATCCATTCTCATGCTTATTCAAGGCTTAGACTACCTCTAATAGTCTAGCTTCCATCACAAACTCCAAAGCAAACTCAACCGTGCAAAGTAAGAAAACATGGCACCACGAACTAGCAAAGTGGCACGGCCTGCCCGTGCCCAAGAGCACGACTGTGCCACCCTCAAGCCGTGTATAATTCATTATTTTGAGTTGTGTTTTTGAAGTGTTTAGCTTGGGTTCCTTCTATCCTTCGTACATACATCATAATCCCTTGAAGATACATCAAGTTCTCTTTTGATTCTCACTTAAAATCACTTGATTCTAAGTTCCATTCCTGCCTCACATGTTTGTTGCCTCACAACCAACATATTACATGCCATTTTCCTTTGGTTTCCGTTGATTGTATGCTCTCTTGGTTTGTAAGCTTTCACTCTTAATTTGAGTTTAGGCTTGGACCCTCGGGACATACGTCATGGTATCACATAGCACATTAAGGGGGAAAGGGTTTACAACTAGCACATTCATACACTTCATAGCACAACTCAGCAGAATCTACCAATGCGCCACACATGGCCTCACAATCCGCACAATTGCAGCAATTCACAACCCAGGTTCCCTCCTCACATAAGACTGACCACAAGGACCTCAAATTCCTCAGAAGTTCCACCTCAAGCCATCCAACTATCAACTCGGTTCATTATTGGCATGCACAAACCGATAATACATAAAACAATCATATATAGGTATGACATTCATGCTTAATAGCTAACTTAGGATTTAACGTGTACTAAATAGATGCAATCAAAAACTTTAAAGTGATATTTGCTTTCTAGTACGCAAACCAATATCCATACGCATAGTATTTCATTGTAATTACTATGAATACAGTATTAACATACCCAAAGGGATTTAGCCATAACTTTTGGACCTACTGCGGTTTACTCCACCATTACTTTACTTGCTCAGCTGACATCTTTAATCTTCAAATAGGATTCAAGTGTGATAAACTGCTACTATAACAATGTTATGACAGCATTCTTTTTATTCTAAAATCTTCAAATAACCTGTTCATTCAACCATGCATCGAATGAACATGCCATTAGCCCAAAATCAACATCATCCTCATAATTTCTCAATATCAATTCTAATTCACCCAAACAGCTTACTAAACTCAGAATCGACATGTGTTAACTAAATTTAGTTAAATTCATTAAAAATAGTAGTAATTAGAAGTAAAGAAATCCCCACCTCGATTTCAAGCTAGACATTCATTCGAAGGCTGCTGGGCTCGGCTTTAGGTACTTGAAAACTCGGAATCCTTCGGCTCTTGCTCACCCACGCACGAATAGACCCCAACCGTGCCCAATTCGCACAATTCGAACCCCAATTTCAACCTAAACATTAACCCATTGACTTGTATTTGTGGTGGATGTCTGGTGTCTTAAATCACCCCCAATTTATAGTGGTTTCGAAGAAACTAAAAGCTAAATTACATCGTTGAGTTTTAACAAATGTCTGGGCTTCGAATTCGCACTCAAACCCACCGAAAACATGGTGGGTTCTTCTCAGTTTTGCCTAAATTTCACACCAGATGTAGGCTAGCTCGTGGGGGAGGTCAAATGGGTAGGTTTTGCGGGTTGGAGTGACGAAAATTTTCTGGGCCTTGAGCTTTGAAGGCCGTGTGTATGGTGGAGAATGAGGAGGAAGAAGGAGAAGAGCAGAGATGAGAGAAAGAAAGACAGATGTCAGGGAAGGGTCGCGACAGGGGGGAAGGAGAAAAGGGGTTCAGGCAAAATTACTAAAATTCCCCTCCTTTCTATCCTTTTTTTTGGTTCCAAGCTGTTCAATATTTAGCGCCGTTAGTCTAATTCGTATCTCAAATTCTAAACTGAATCGCTAAAACGACCTTTCATCGATTATTCGATCCCAAAAATATCGATGTTCGATTTAATAGCTAACGAAACGAATTCTAAGATTGACAACCTAATTGTATTCGGGCTCCTATTCGATTTAGTATTCGTTAATAATTCTTACTAATGCTTACTAAAATCACTGACAATTTTTCAAACTACTAATAATAATGATATTAATAGCGACAAGGATATCCTCTTTAATAAAATTAACGCTCACATAGGCACATCGATAGTAATTTAACTCGTATCAATAAATAAAATAAGATCTTATAACGTAAAAAGGCATTACGAACAACTTAATAGGAAGTAAAGTAAGCGGGTATTATAGATATAGCATTAAGTAAACATGTCACAATAGCAAAACTATTGGATTTATTCTCTTAGCCCAACAGACCGAATGGGTTTGGATTTAGGAACATTAATTTGTGGGCTTTCCCGAGTTAATTTATTTTCGGCAGATTCGGATTAGGAATTTATTTCGAGCGGATTTCGAGTTAGATTTTCTGTTGGTTCGATGTTGGTCCTATCTAAGGGTTAATAATAATTCATTTAAGTATAATTATGATAAAAGTCACTACTCAATGAATTGTTAGTCATCCATACATTTGAAAGTCATGCTAATATAGAAAAAGCCAGCTTTAAAGGAGTTCGTCTTATCATAACTTTTATCTGTTTCCTTCTGCATCTTACCCTACTTCCATACACTTGGGATCTACTATCCATTTTCACTTACCTATTCTACTATGTCAGATTTCTTTATCTTTCTCACAAGGCACTTAGCTTGGAATGAGGATCAAATCTTGGTTACTCTAGTTCTTATATTTATTCACTTATTTTGATTAGTTTAGGATAGCTGGTGAGAGTCGGGAGTGTTGTATATAATTATTGGTGGTCCCCAGGTCAATGTTAGGTCACTATTGACGGGGTGAAGAAAGCTTCTGTAAATAATATCTTAAAATTGATAATTGCATAATGGAAAGTCAGTATAAAGTTAGAGTAAAGAAGATAAACAAACAAAAAATAAATTAGAATACCTTTGATGAGCAAGAATGCAAGTGCTAGGCGATCATGAGTTGAACTGGAAAAGCAAGAGAAAAAATACACATGACATTGTTACGAAGTTCACCTTATCTTCTTAAGGCTTTCTCATAGGATTCAAATAGTTAGGTTAGGACACATCAATAATGCTCTGAGGCTCATTGACAATTACACATTCAGGCTCACTCATAAACTATGACAATCTACTCAAGGTTCGTTAAGCATATATTTTCCAAAGTGCCTCATGAATTCATAGGCTAACAACATCTAGTTCTTAATAAAACAATTCTCTCAACTTAGATAATTCTGCTCTAAGGTCCTTTAGTTTTTGACAAATGTTTAAAGTCTCGAAGATGTTTTTTTTTTTGGGGTGTGTCTTATTCATCATAAAGCCTTCTTGACCAACCAAATATTTTATACTTCATGAACTTTGGTTAGATGTCAAGTGTTCTAGCAAAATTAAACCCAAGCATTCTTAAAGCTTATTTGACTTCAAACCTAGGTTTAAAGGTCATTAGTAACCATGTTAGGTGGCCTTTTTCCTTTGGCTTACCAAATTTAAATTCCTTCAGGATAAGTGTGATTCTTAATTTTAGAGTGATCAAAGTTGCTCATTCTTACAGGCACCGAAAAAATGGCATCTCTAATTTTGTAAATTGTCGGATGATAAAAATTATGCCTCAACTTACGCAGTCAAGGGTCCAGCAAAATAACCCCGAAATTGGGAGTCCAAAAAAAAGAAAAAAGGAAAAAAAGAAGCACGGGGCCCAATAGCCTTAACTTGGCTCAAAAAATCAGGTCCCCTGCCAAAGGGGAGTTTGATCCGAATATGCCACTTATTCAGATTAAGTCTACTATGAGTTGAAGTAAGAATCATTTTCTTCAACTAATTCGACCCATTTGAGGACTATAAAAAGGAGGTTCCCTCTTGGGTTAATCACCATGAAAACTCGAGCGAAGAATCAAAAATAGAAACAATAGTGAGAGGTTAAAAAGTTTAAAAGAGAACTTGAGTGGAAATATTCCAATACTTAAGAGGCATCAAGAGTATGAGATTGATTAATCCCTAAAAGCGTATTCTATTGCTAGTGGTGGGTCATCTTGAGGGCAAAATCAAATCTTCTCTTTATTGTTTTCCCTCTACTTTCCTTCTCTTTAGTTTTTTCAATTTCGGGTTTGATAAAGATGTAATCTTTAGTTAGTTTCACCCCTCGCCCGCTTTAATATTTTGAATTGTTTCTTTTTCCTTCAGCTTGACATTGTATTTTTGATTTATGTTATTCGAGTTAGTTGATTCTAGTATGTTGCATGCTTGTTGATAAGTGTAATTAGATCCTAGTTTTCCGCATTGGTTAGGGGATGCTTGGTAAGCTCACAACTTTTTTTTTTAAAATTCAACTCAAAAGAATCACTCATCCTTTCATAATGCGCTCCATCATAAAAGCATACTTTCACCACTAAGTCTGCATCCTTGGTTCGAGCTTATCGGGTTAGATAGTCAATGCACTAGGGATTATTTAGGGGCCTTTTGAAAACATTTTTGAAGTAAGCTTAATGTCCCTTTTGGTGCCCCTTCGGTTTATGGCTCATATAAGCCTATTGTCCCTTTGGTTATCGCTCATTTGATAAAGTGCACTTGGTTTGTTAGTTTTTCCTAAAATCCACTTGGCGATTCTATTAATTAACTTTACCATTTTCATCTTATTTTTATTTTATTTTTATATCTAGATTGAGGTAAAGGTTCGGGATCCGAGATAGTGTCACCATCTAAAGAAGAAATTGGGATCAGTTTTGGCATTTGGATTAGGCTACTTCCCAGTTCTCTAGGTCAGATTACCAACACCACCTGGAACTAGACTAACAAACCAGACCAAGTTTAGGTTAAGTTTTTAGATCAGAACTCTAGTCCAGTTTTCTAGTCCATCCCACTTATTCTACCTCAATTTGATCACTGTTTTTAAAAAATTAATTTAAAAAATTAGTTTTGAATCCGAATACATAACATGTGAGCCCAACCATTCGTAGGGGGATCGCACCTAAGGGGTGAACCTGGGATGTGGTTCTTGCAGTGGCGACTCCACTACGGACATTTTCTTTTTAAAAAAGGAAAGAAAAGAGGGTAAGATTTGAAATTCAATAAACAAAATTATTTTTAATTACACTTGCATTATACTTTTTTACATTAAAGGAGTTACTAAATCTGGTTAACAATACGTTCATGTTAAACCCTGCTATTACCTTTGGGAGAACAGCTGGTTAATTCGGTGGGTCAATTAGACTTTCAACTGAACACGCAGTTGTTCCGTCCACTCGTGACACACTTCCCTAGTCCATGTGATACGGGAAAGCAATCAAAATGCTCTAGTATTGCCATGTATACCATGGATTATGTGAGAAGCGTTTAGGTCATGGCAGGACTATTCTAAACCTTACCTAAGCCCCTCGTAGTGTAGAACTATACATTATGATGGTTATTTGTGCGCATGGATGTGTTTTTTTTATATAGTGTCCCCAGCCCTAAAAACTATGCATTGGTCCTTTTGGTCTTAGGAAGGCCTAGGGTAGGAGGGGTCAAGTCGAGTAAAGATGGATAAAGGACTAAAAATGGCTTTTTGGCTAAGTGAGCTTCAATGGCTCTTGACCTAAAATTCAAGTAAGGCTTTTGCCCTATTTGAGTCATAACAATGGTCTTAGTTTGGAAAAAAAATGAACGAAGAAACCCAAACTGTGCTTTATCAAAAAAAGAAAGAAACAAATAACTCACATACAACACTGCATCTAGGAGAATGGGTAGAAATTATGTTTATAGGAGCCCAACCAGGATATAGGGAGTCCATATGCATAAGTCAGTGTCTAGGGGAAGGAAAGCAATCATCATAGGCCCCGTTGGGGAACCCCATTCGAGATCTAAGTTGGGGATCCAGTCCAGTTCACATTACCTTGTTCTATATATGGTTTGTATTCATGGCATAGGGTAAGTTTTCTAGATCATCGAGTACTAAAATTTTAGTTTATGAGCTAGCATCGCTTATCCAAAGGCCTTTAATTTCTTTTCAAAAAGTATTTGGAAAAGGTAGTCCTAAGCACCTCTTGTTAATCAATCAAGAGATGGAAGACTAAGACAGTATAGGAATGGAGTCCATAGATCGTGAGACTTCTATCGAGAACAGTCCAAGGAAACTCCACTAAATGAGTCAAAGTCAAAGTCAAAGTCCAAATCAAGGTTTAATCTCTCACCATTTCCAATGACTAGAAAAGAGATTTCTTAACTTATGAAGATAATGGAGATAATGTTGACTAGAAAAAAGGAGAGTGGAAAGAAGACAGAGATGATGGCCACAGTAGTTCAAAACCTGACTAAGAAACCCTAAGGTTAGATATAGTTAGTAGCCTCATGATGAAAAAAGGGAGAGCTAAACACTAAGAAAGAAGAAGAAGCAGAAGAGCACACTTCTTAAACTAGTCCACAAGTAGATTGTATAAAACAACTGCTTCAAGAGTCATCGATGTTTAACAATTACTTAAATGACTATATAGGATCCACTTCTATCCCAAAAGGAAATTTATCTTCAAAGTTTACCATTCCATACATCAAATTCCGTGGGACTGACAGTTCTCAGCATCATATAAGGAACTTTGTTGATGCGATCACTCCAAAGAAGATTGACAAGGACATCTTTCAAATCATATTTGCTTGGACCTTAAATAAGGATGTGATGATGTGGTATAAATTTGTGGGCCCACCAAAGGTCATGAAGTGGGATTATATTTGTGGAGATCGCTTATGTCAGTATTCATACAACGTTGACCTCTTAATCATACATAGGACTTAGAATTGATCAATCAAGAAGCAATACAAGGGTTTTCTAGCTATCTTAGTCACATGGTGGATCGACCTAAAATAAGAATGCTAATAGCTCTAAAAAAGTGTATGTGATAAATTGCCACACTAAGCACAACCCCATAGGAACCATCTACAATCAGGCTCTGGAGTGACTACTGGCTAATAGAAAGATCGATCTTCTTGAGGTCAAACCAGAAACTGAAGCTATTAGATAGTCCAAATCTTTTAACCCAACTAGTAATGCATATATCATCAGGGTTCTGAGGAATAATGCCAAAGTAACTCGAATTTGAAGAACAGGCTAGAAAGGATGTTCAAGTTAGGGATGCTCCCTTTGGTTAAAGGAATTAAGATACTTAATAACGATAAAAACATACTCAGAGACCATAAAAGCATCTTCACTATTAGTGATGATCAAGAAAAGGAATGAGACCCCTCCATATACATGTAAAGCATTCATGGGCCAATGCCAAAGGTTTTAATCTCACATCATTAGTCACTGTCATAATAAAAGTTAACGGGTGTCAAATCTCATGACTCTCAGTGGATAAGTTTAGGATCACATTATCATTACCCTATAGGCAACCATAAGGGAAGGCCATTACTTTGACATTCACAACACCCACACTTAATAGAACTAGGCAGAATTGAACTCAACAAATAACCCAAAAGCAATAACAAACGAAAACTCACCTCACGAAGACGAATCATTCTATTGCCATGGTTATCACTGCCCATCCTTCTTCCTCACTCTTCCTCTCGACATCACCCAATCGCTGGAATTGAGCCTCACCACCGCCGGCGTGGGCCACAGCTGTTGTGACACATAGGGTTAGCCCGAAAACCCTTGGCTCGCGTGCCTCTTGGTGGTCGCTGATCCCGAGCCCACCGAGACACCTCATTAGCGACAGTGTTATCCCACCAGCATTGACTGTGCGTGGCTCCGATCTCCCCCTTTCGCGGTTCCTCTCTATCTCGTTCGATCTCTTTCCCCGTTTGTCGGGTCTGCGGTCATGGCTAGCTGTGCGAACTGGGGCGATGCCACCATCGCCGTTGCCCGCTAGCGCCTTCTCTCTCCCTCTCCTCCTCTCTTTATCGTGGTATCGGGGCTAGGGTTAAGAGGACCCCCTGGTCCCATTCCCAATTTCAGAAAGGGACTTCGGCCCCATTTTGCCCCCTTTTCATTTTTTTAAAATTTTCGGTTATTTAATCACACTCCTTAAACCTGGTTTGGTCTTATATTAGCTGATTTAGCTAATCTCGACTCCACGTGCTCTCACACTATTTGCTAATTTCACGTAACTTATGCCTTGGTTTAAATTTTATCGAATTTACTAACTTTATGAAATCGCGTAATTAACCATGAAAATTTAGTAAAAATTACTCACGTAATTGTTACGCCTAATCATCATGGAATAATTACTCTGATAAAGCTAACTCAATCAAATAAGTTGATAAAAGTTTTCAACTCAAATGATTAGCCTGAGGTTGATACCCCAGTTATTACACCGGTGCTGCTCAGCCCTAGGTTAGTATGTTGGGCAGTAGCTCTTTTGCCTAAGTGCCAAACTAAACTGAATAGACCCTTTATTACAATTTAATGCTGGGTGCAGTACCAAGTCCTCACATCCCATACCCGACTTTGCTGCGGGTGAAAATTTACCGGCACGGATAAGAAATTAGAGAAAACTAGAAGCCATTAAAGACTTCAAGGTTGAAACTATCACCAAACTTTATTTTCCTTAGACAACAATAAGGGCTTCAAGCCAAGAACAGAAAATAGATGTTCAAGGAAGATCATTACCTATATTACCCTTCATAAACCACTCATGGTAAACTAATATTATGTTCCTCGTGAGTTTCCTAGGTTTTTTGCACCCCCAGCTGAGATACCAAGAATAAGGGTGGAACATGCAAGAACCCCTGAGTTCAAGTCTTTCACTCTATCATGGTCAATGAGGTTGACTAGATAGTGGAACTAGAAATGACTACCTAAATCGACAAAAATAGTAGTGCCAAAAAGAAGAGCTAGAATAATACACACTTAACGATCAGCAAAATGCTTCGCCCAGCACTTATCATCAGTTGTCATGTAAACAAGGATGTTGTAAATGTGATTCCTACAAAGAATTCTACTCATAATGGGACTGAACAGTTGAAAAGGTTGGTTGTGCTGAAGGTGTAAATGTTCTTGATAAACAAATAGGTCATCAGAAAAATTAAGACATATTAGCATAGCAAAATGAAGAGGTGTTATAGCTTGGGGAGATGAAAAGTATTAGTTGTACCCTAAAATCTCTCGACTATTGCTTAAGTAATACATCGATAAGTTAAATCTATTGTTCCTTTTAGAGCTGAATGAAAGCCACCAAAGTCAACGTTATTTAATAAAGATCTGACTTGAGCCTCTTAGGTCCATCATAAATTTCCTAGGGGAACCTACACTTGTCAGGACCAACAACCCCAAGGGGCCTATTCTAGGCCGCAAGTCCCCCGCGAATGGTTTAACTTTACTTGCTGGGTATGTATTTTTTTATTTTAAAAATTAACTATTAATTACAATTATTATTTTTAATTGAAATTAGACGTTAGTAGATTTATAAGAACAGATTAGGAAAACTGGATCCATATTCTGATCCAAGAATCCACCCAGGTTCCCGGCCTAGAATGAGGCTCAGCTGCCTAATCATGATCCTTGGCAGTGACTATTGCCTGTTCTAGGAACAGGGTAGTCAGCCTGATCCAGAAACCTGATCAGATTCCTAGGCCAGTGCTAGACCCAAATCCTAGTCAAGACAATTTCAATGTTTTGGATCAGAATTGTTCTGCCAAAAGATAAAATAAAGAAGAAATAAAAATGAAAAAAATAAGCAATTATATCACTAGTAGAGTTGGTAGTGAGTTTAAAGAAAGACTTACAAATGGTAATTACTTATTTGAAGTGAATTATAATTGTAACGGATAACCAAAGGTGATGGCACGGTGATTTAATAAGATGCATCACATCACTGCATGTTATCACTAATGACTTCAACTATTCAATATGAAAAATAAAAACTTTAATCGCACTATCACACAATCATATGCCAAATTAGTACAAACAAACTTTAATAATGCAAAAGATAGAACCTTCAGTTCAAAATAAGGTAAATAGTTACAATGAGCAGGGAACTACATGAAGATTACATCTTTGGAAATATAAGATCAAAATCATAAAGACAAACAAAGTAGAAGAATAGAGTGGACAGAATTATGCCCTCAGGATAACCCATCGAATTTAGCTAGGAACCCAACAAAGTAACTGTTCGTACCAAAAATAAGCTATTTTTAGGGTACTTTTACAACTGTTTTATGCTCGTTTTTATCGTATTTTTAAGGTTTTTAACTGATTTTATTTTATTTTGCAGGTTTTGAATAATTTCAAATAAATGGCCACAAATACGAGAAAAAATAGTGGAAATGTCGAGAATTGAAGAACCGGGCCAGAATTTCAGTGAACCGGCCCAGTTAAAAAACCGGATCGGCTTACACTGAACTGAACCCGGTTCATTTAAAGCATTTCCCCCTCCCCTTCACTCTCTCTCTTCGCGTCCCGCTTCTTTCCCGAGAACCCAGAGCCCTCAACTCCATCTTCCTCACCATCCCCATCTCCTTCCTCTCTCTACCTCGCATCTCTCTCTCTTCCACGTCACCACCATTGTTGTCCCCCTTTACCGCGTTTCACGCTAACGGTGGCAGCCCAACACCTCACCAACGCCATCTACACCATCCACGAAGACATGAATCGAAGGGTCGAAATTGAAGCAGCGTTTGAGTATAAATGGACAGCGACGCCATTGAAAAAGGAAGCTAGGTAATTCTAGGGTTTTAGGTTAGATTAAGTTTAGTTTTAGGGTTAATTTCATTTTTCGTTTCAAGTTATTCGAAATGTAGGATTTAGTTCAAGTTAGGGTTTCGAATTTTCAGTTGTTTTCAGTATTTAAACTCATGTAGTTAGGCTTGAATTGCGAATTTCGAATGGGTATTCAAGTATTTCAGTTGTAATTGCAAAAATCTTAGGGTTTATTTGAGTGATTTTTCCGGTTTTCCTCTCCCCTGCTTCATCTCGACATATGGCTGTTCTGTTCATGCGTGGCTGAGGCTCGGGTGAGTTCTAGCTCGTAACATTCTTGGTGTCATTCAAAGCTAAGTTGCACTAGGTTGATTGCTCTGTTTCAATTCCATTTTACCCCTCCCCTGCTGCTAGATTTGCTCTGTTCGATTAACCTCAGGTTTGGATTAATATTGGTGATGTTTATTCGTACTACAAGTAATGTTTTTGGAAGAGTTTACTGCTTTTATCTGGTTGGTTCGAATTTGCCCAGTTTTTGGTTGATTGCTGAATTTCAATTCACGCTTGCTCAGTTTCATTATGTTTGGTTATGTTAGTTGTTTAGGTGTGGTAAAAAGGGGTCTGTTTGTTGCCTGGATTAGTGTTCTATGATTACTACTGATGATTAATGTGTTTGCTGTTTTGAGCTTTGGTTTGGTTGAATAACAGCAATCTACTTAGAGTAGCAAATGATAGGTTGTGAATTGCTTGAACATTGGTGTAACTGCTGGGATACTCAATGCTTAGGAATGATGTTGGCTAGTTTTGATAGCATTGAATGATGAATGGTGTTGAATGCATAGTTTCCTTAGTGTGCTTACATTTAGTCGAATGCTTAGATTTAGTTCGTTTTAGTCATTTAACTTAAGTTGAACACTTATGTTTCTTGAACGATTTAATTTGGTTTAGTGTAGATCACATTAGGGTAGTTAGTTAATCCAACCTTTAGTGACTTTAATCTCATCCTCGTCCCTGTGGAGACGACCCTCAAGTACTACAGCGAGAGCTATACACTTGCGGCACTTTTATTTAAACTCTCAATTTTTCCCAACAGTAATGCCTTTTGATTCATTCAAATCTCTGTTTCAATGCTCTCAATATGTCATTCAGGGTGATGTCTCTCTAATTTTAGAACTATTTACCAGAAATTTCTCGCTATTCTCAACTCTCTGTTAATGCCAGTTTCATAATACCTAATTGCCATTTTCTTGATGCCTCTAGCCCTAGGGGTTAACCCTCATTTTATAGTAGTTGAGGGGATAGCCTAAATCAGTTTACAGAAAGGAGATCTAATCCTAGTTCCATTAAGGTTAATCTAAACGAATGAATTAATCCAGGTAGCATTCTAATTAATTAAAAACACTTCAAATAGAAAAGGACTTGGAGAGAGGAAAAATTAAGGAGTTTTGTTATGTTCATAACCTCGTCACCTAACATCTGCTTCGTGTGATCTTTTTTTTCCCCCTAAAAGATTATTGAGACTGTTTTCTTGAAACTAATTTCGTAATTTTTGGATAAGTTTGGAATAAGATATAAGCAAAATAGTGAATATGTGTCATTTTTAGCACAAGCCCTAATATTCAACTTATGTCTTTTTTGTTTTTTATTGGGTTTTGGTGTATAATACGACATTAGAAGCTTATTCAAGGAATAATTTTGATCTTTAAACTCAACAATTTTAGACTCCCCGTAGTGGATCTCAACTGGATGCTAAACATTGTCAATTCAGGCCTATTTGGGCTTTTTAGACTCGGTTAGCACTGCGTTGCTCCTTTTTTATTTGTATTTTAGACTTGAATTAAGGATTACTCTGCTCGCCCCCAAGCACACAAGTTGGGGTATAATTTTCATCATTGGCAATTAAAAATAAGATGCTATTTTTTAGTGTCTGCAACACCCCTAATAAGATCTTCCTGAAGAAAAGGAAAAGTAAGCAGTATTAGACTCACGATCACGATAAAAGCAAACTATAGAAAAGCGAAGGAGTATACTTACTACTTTTGAAGTAGCCTAGCTAGATGTAACACATCCAATATCTACCAAAATGTCTATTCCATTCTAAGCTTCAATTGGTTTCCATTCCCTCTGAACAAAAGAATCCGAAGGGAGTTTTTCTCATCCAATTCATCAGAATGGCTATGCCTTTCTCACACTTATGATCTTAAAGCACAGTTACACACTCTTAATCAAGAAAATGAAGATAGGAAGCAATATAAAACACAAGTGGTGAGAGGGAGGTGGGCTCGACATAGGTGAAGAGAGGCTCCGGAGTGCATGCTATTTATAACCATAGGTAAGAGGAGAAAGACAAAAAGGTCAAACTAACAGGGGACCAGGCTGGGTTCAGTGCATGCATATACATATCCTACAAATGCATCAAGCCAAGTGTAAAGAAATAAGGAGACAAGAAAGGACGCTAAGCCAAAGTAGGGGGAACCCAGCCAGGTTGCCTATGCATGCAACTCATGCACTAATTTTTCATAGAATAACTACAAAATCACGATGGTAAACAGAGAGAGACATCAAGAAAAGAAGTGGAACCTGGCACTAAGTGAAGAGGGGAACCCGATTGGCTTCTGCTTAGTCAGTGCTTTGCCAGCTGGATAAAACAATCACAAGAAAACAACAACAAAAAGAAAAATAAAGAGCCAAAACAAAAAGGGGCTCCTCCAGAATCCAGCTTCACATGCATCCATAATGTGCATGCGTGAGTCAAACCACAGAACAATCACAAAAAAGCAAAACAAGTGTAATAGCCTGACCCTAAATCATGTTTATTTATTTAGTTAAGCCATGTTATTAATTTTTCACATTTATTTATCTTATTTAATCATCTCAATTGGGAGAATTCATTTTGGACCCTACTTTACAATTCGGGTTTTCTTTATTGCAAAATTTCGAGTGAATCGATAGTAGGCCCTAAATAAATATGACTTAAGAGATTAAATTATTTTTCATAACGATCCAAAAATTTAATTTTGAACCACAGAAAATTCAATCGCATAAAGTGTATTTTCTTTCAGGCCCAAATTTATTTGGGCCCAATTTTGGGCCCAACAAGTTACTACCCATTTGCTTAGCTAATTACCTTCAATTATACGTAATTATCATTAGCAAAAAGATGCTTTTTGGTGGTTAAGAACTCATCCAAGTATTAACTAAGTTATTCTCCACCAAGCAAAACTCACAGAATATCCAGACTTACTCTCTCTCGCTCTCCACCACCCTACACAGCCCCTGCCTTTTTGCTGTTGTATTTGCTGATTTCCAGCTACTTACTGCCACCTTTCGGCCACTAGGATGCCACCATTGGACCACCAGCACCACCACCAGCCACCCCTCTCACTTCTTCAAGCTTCAAACATCTCTAACTTCTATTGTTTCAAGCTTAAAGTAAGTAAACCCTAACCTTGTGTTTTTTTAAATTTTATTTGTGATTTTGTGATCTTTGGTATTGGTAATGAATATCATGGTGTTGGTACTGATTTTAGAGAATTTTAAGCGCAAATTCAAGTGAGACATAAGCTAGGGTTATGAGAATTATGTATAGTTTAGATGATGTTTGCTAACAAGCAGGTTATGTGTGTGTTTTAGATTTGAAAATGAATCTTGGATGATTGTGAAGTACAAATTGTGGATTGTGGCTGTCTGAAATGATGATTAAGCATCGCCTATGTTTTGGTAATTTTTGCAAGTGATTTTAGATTGTAATTATGTGAAAGAGGAGGATAATAAAGTAGGTAGCAAGCTGTGAAGGGCCCAGAAACAGGGGCCTATTCCGGGAAACATTGGTAATTCATGGCTTGTTTAAAAATTATGAGTTTTGTGGTGATATATCAATGAGTTATCTTTCAAATGGCTTTTGCGTCACCTTAATCTAACTTCTGTGTAAGAAGTTATGGCGGTTTTACTCAAACAGTGCAGACCGGACCAAAACTGCACAGGGTGGTGTTTTAACTCAATTTTGGGATTTTTGTGGTGGTGATTTTGTTATGGGATGTACATGAAAATTTTGAGGGACTTTTTAATCTTTTCATGTTTGGGTTTTATAGCTTAATTAGAGGTCGAGGGGTGGAAGTTATGAATTTTCTAAGGTGGACATTAAATCGGTAACAACTTTGATTGTACTTAGAAGCTTATTTGGTTTGGAAAACTAAGTAGTATGACGTGTGCAACAAAATTAGAGAAGTGGGGAGATTGATGACTCAAGATTAGTGTTTGTTAGTCCAAATTAGTGTGTTTAAAATTATTTGGGACCTACCACCACTCCAATTGCCCTCAAACCGTTATAATCCATCTCAGAGATATCAAAAATTCATGATGAATCTATAACTATCAAAGTCTTTCTTTTATGATTTCAATTATTCTACTTCGATCAATTTTACTCCATAATATTTCACTTTGAGTTAAATTACCCTAATTCATTTAACTTTCAAATTATTTTGGTGTAACTTATCTTCTATGTAATTATTTGAGTTATGGATGCTTTTTAAGGAATTTCTGTTACAGTTATAACTATGAAAGTCAGCATTGTTTACTAATTACATATACCTATAATTACATTTTTTAAACGGAATCAAGGCCTAGTCTATCATTTCCCATTGTGCATGAGAATTATCAAGCGAGATAGCATTTTGAAGACATCAGGTACGTTTATTGCTTGTATATTTAGAAATCAGAGTCTATTGATCGAAGTTATTATGTTTTCGTAAGTACATCAATGGATCAGTTTATACAGTGATTTATCATTTAATTAGTGACCCCGCCAGCTATCATCTATAGGGCATTTGCCCTCCAGTTAACCCCGCAGCCTCAAGCCAGGTGCTTGATCGGCTTGGTAGGTGTACACCTATCCTTATATCGTAATAGTATCAAGGGACTCACTATCAAATAATAATTACTAATACAGTTTTACATTCATCTCATTCACTGTTCTAACTTAAAACGAATTGTAAGTGGGCGCCCAATCATTTTTTATAGAGATCATTAACAATACAAGATGCATGTGCTAAGCTTCGGCTCACAGTTTGAAATGTTTTTATGTTTTGTTTTAGGCAAATGCTCATTGAATCACCCTCATGCTAGCAAATCGGATGAAGAGAATAAGTTAAACAAAAGAATCTAGAGGGATCAACAATGATATAGTACATGTCTATCTTGGAGCTATGCTTTGAAATCTTCAATGGATGGATGTGTAGATTATATGGTGAATTGCTATATTGCAATGTATAAACCATACGTAGGTAACAGTTAATTGTATATGGTTTGAGAATGCATGAATGTGTATGGTTAAAGCTATGTGTAACCATCATTTGGAAGGTAGGCAAAGGGGACTCTATTTCCTTCTGGTATGATAATTGGATTGAAAACAGACCCCTTATAGACATCCTTAACATCACGGAGGAAAATATTGAAGACCCACTTCTTAAAGTGAATGACTTTCTCTTACCAAATCGAACCTGGGACACCAATAAATTGGCCACTATGCTTCATCACCATCCTATAATCGATAAAATACTAGGAATTGATATACCCTACCACCCCATTGAAGACTCATTTTGCTGGGGGCTTAATAGTATCGGCAAATTTAGTACAAAATCCGCTACATGGCTAGCTCACAAATCACATCCACTTTAAAAGACAGATTGGCAGTATAAATAAATCTGGAAGCTTGACATCATGCCTAAAATCTAAGTTTTTCTCTGGCAACTTTGTCACAAAAGCCTCCCAGTTAGGGGTACTCTACTACGGAGAGGTATGGCTATTAACCCAGTCTGCCCACTCTGCCTCGACGAGTTAGAAACAAATGACCACTTATTAAAGGATTGTCACTTGATAAAAAAAGTCTAGCTATTAGCCATTCAAAATGGATGGCTACCAGCATACGTGGAAACTACAAACAATATAGACATATACCAATGGTTGGTCTTGATAAAAAGCTTTAATCAACCAACAGTCCTACAACGGACTGCATTCCTACTATGGAGCATCTGGAAACAAAGAAATGTAACAGTCTTTAAAAATGATGTTTTCAGACCACTCATGTGCCTCATACGAGCAAAAAAAAGCTTATGCAGAATGGAAAATTCGAACTTCAACGCCGGCTGATGATATATTTATGGGCTTCTCTTGCCCCCCCGGTCACCTCTCATCACTTCGTAAGGTGGCACTCCCCCCCCAACCAACTTCATCAAACTCAACTTCAACGGATCGCTCATTAACAATTCTGCAGTAGGTGGCTTTATCCCCCGTGACTGGACAGGGAAGCCCATCAAATTAGGGGCGATACACTATGGAGAGGCTTTTATCATTATTGCAGAAGCCCGTGCTCTCAAAAATGGAGTAATCGTGGCTATTCAAGCAGGCTACCAAAACATAATCATTGAAGGGGATAACAACGCCGTCATCCAAGTGCTACAAGGCAAATCTCATGTACCGTGCAAATAGCAACAATATTGGAAGACATCAAGCTATGGTTAACAAAGATAAATAGCACCATAAACAATCATATATTTCGGGAGGTAAACCAAGCTGCAGACTGGTTAGCCAAAATGGGGCACTTAGTAATGCCGGTAGGCATTCTCTCTCTCTTTGATAGCACATCTTCATTTCAATTTAGGAATATCCTTGTTGATGATGTTATTGGGCGCACTCTTGTGAGAAGAGGTGTCTAATATCCCAATCCATTTACCTTTGTTTAAAAAAAAAAATGTTACTTCTAGTTCATAATCGAGTACACACAGTTCAAGCCTTATCCTTTTAAACGGCGATAACACCCTAACCATTGAGTTCATTAGTCCTACTTTAGATATTTATTATGGAGAATGCAAACAGTGGAACATGCTTAATTAGGGGTGCATTGCAGATTTGGTATCAGGGCCAGGTTTTAGGGGCCACTGTGAGCTATCAAGTGTTTATGAGTTCACTATTAAGGTGTGTATGAGTTATATTAGACCAATTAAATGAGCTATTGACTATAAGTTCATATGTAAGGGCATATAAGGAGGAACTATTTCCATTTGGGTGATTCAATCATTTGGTAATATCCTGAGATTCGAGCATTAGCAAAGTGGAGTGGAACCATTTGGGTGACCTGTTAGTAAGGCATGCTCTGATTTATCTGGGAGTTGTATTGTATATTTTATTTCTCTCATTTGTTTAAATTTTTGCAATCGTGCACTCTGGGTGTATGACCCATTGGATTATGAACTCCCGCGTGTGGCCGTTGAGTTATTGAAGTGTTCCTCTCTATTTCAAGTATCTATTATAAGGCTTTAAGCAGACTTTTAGTTAGTTTTTGGGCGGAACTCTGTCCGTTTTGCCCTGGGATTTGAGAGTTTTATTGAGGTGTATTAATATACCTGATCTTGGGTATAGTGATGGTTGAAACCCGAAGTGGGGATGTCATTTACAACTTCTTAAGGGATTAATATAGTGTCAAGTTAGATGTAAACCTCTAGAGGAGGAAATGCCTTGTGGGGCAATATTTTTGAAGTGAATTAGTATGAGATGAACATTACAATGAGTGCTTATATCTGGTGATAATAGTTTGTAGCTTATAGTGTGCTATTTGGCTTTATATGGCTAGTACGAGTAAGATTAAGTTGCCATATATAGAAGTTATCTGGTCTTAACACTAAGACCCTATATCAGTAATTTTCTCATTACTTCCTATTATTGACTTATTTCTGCCCTAGTTACCTTAAATTATTCAGGAGCAATGAAAGTTATATATGTAGGATTAAAGGAAAAGGACCCAAAGAAGTGATATAATATTCATTTTACCAATACCAAGCGCACTCATTTCATTAGTATTGACGATATTCATTTTACTAGTATCAGGTAGATTTATTTCACTAGTATCAAGTGATGTGTATGTACACATAATTAGTAGACTCTGCTCGTATGCACATCGTACTTTTAAGGAATTTTCGGAGATGGGGTGTGTAATTGGGTTATGAGTTATTTAGTGATCTAGTAATGGGTGATGAAGAGGATCAGAGAAGTATCACATGCCATATCTTTTATTACCTGAATCTCTTATAGTTAGCTATATCTATTGACCAGCTTCCGCTATTGCATTCTTAATGAGAGTCAGCGATATAGAGACCATCAGAAGCAATATCAAGTGGATATATGAGACTAGATTACTTTACTTAGAAGGGCATCAGTTTAGCTCAACTCATGACATGGTAGTAAGGTTACAGAATAAGTGGGATACATAAGGTTCTAATTTAGTTCAACACTTGAGTAACCTTTCTTATAGGCAATACAAACCTAACAATCATAATCGTTTAATTCTCTGTTTCTATAATGGAGCCTATAATGACCGCGGTGTGCATTAGTGTGTGATTTGTAGTTCTTTCTAAGCACATTTGACCCATTCAACTTACAGTTCAATCATCACTATGTTTATATTTTTACTGTCACTTACTTTAACTCATTGTTTCTGTTTGGACACTATTCATTTATTGTTTGCAAGGCCTTTGGTTGCTTCAGACCCAGTCATTGAGCGCCCTTTTAGCAATGAAATGGATCCATATTGTTCATGTTTCTATAGCACCGTAACATCATGTTGGCTTACTACTTTATGGCCGTGACTGTATGTCGTTACTCAAGTTATTTTGGCAATCCTTTCTTACTGGTATAGCCTATCTTATTAATGATAGACAATGATTTGTTCAATTTCCATCTGCCAGCAGTTTCGAAATTTATATGCCTACCCGAGACTTCCATTTACTGTAGAATGTGTTATTGATGGATGCTGATGCCATCATATTCATTCATAAGACTGACTCCTTTATCTTGACGTATTCGCCTTTCAAACACCAGATGAACAAAATTTGCCTTCTGGTGGTGTTGACCCTTATATTCATCATTTTACTTACCTACGAGTACCATATGACTTTTCAAATGCCTCTTTGGTAATATGTTAGATTTCTTCACCTTCAGTACTTAATACTCCCTTTCAACTTCATAACATCGTTCATTTACTTTACTATCATCACCATCATAAATAAAAAGCATGTCTTGTATATGCAGATCATTTATATGCCTTACCTCTTTCATTACGAATCTTTATCTTTTCATTCATTAAGCTTACATGCCAGTCCCTTATGACCAATAAAGAAATATTTTTACAAGAGTTCATGGTGTGGTTACATCTCTTTACACTTCAGATTGTCCCCCTGTCATTTAAATTTACTGAGACCAGTAGGCAATTAAATGTGTTATCTTTAATTAATGTGCCTCTATTAGCATTGTCGGAACCATATTCATTGGGCATTCAATCCAGTTTGATTGGTAAACGTTGTTATCATTGTGGGGATGAACTGACTATGTACTTATAGAAGAGGACTTGTAAAGATCGTAAGGTTAGCTTGAGGAATGAAGAAAGACTCGACGTGTGTTTCTATGGACCAAGGGAAGAAAAACCCTGTTTCCGCCCTAATTGCACTGTGCAAGTAAGTGAGCTATTGTGTCAGTAATGCATTGAATATTAGTGATATGCAACTACACACAGTATATACGTATCTATAATTATAGTTTGTGAATTTAAAGATGTTTCATCTGAGGACTTTCAGGACTGTTTTCCCTCAAGAAACAATGATTTTCATATCAATCTAGTTCAAGGTGCTCAATCCATTTTTAGAGCCCCTATTATATGACCCCAGCAAAGTTCAAAGAACTAAAGATTTAGTAAGATGAGTTGTTACTGAAGTGAGTTATTTAACCAAGTGTGTCACTATGAGAAACCCTAGTTTTATATGTGAGAAGAATAAAGGTAGAACCTTATGGTTGTGTATAGCGTACAGAGAGTTGAACATGATCACTATCAAAAAAAAACTTCCCTATACTATGAATAAATGATTTATAGGATTAACTGCCAACAACAGAAGTCTTTTTCAGGAATGATTTATATCACATCTAAACCATGCAACCACGGTTTATCTTTTATAAGAATGCCCTTTTATAGTAATTCTTATAATTGTTTGCTTACCTCATCTTCAAAACTTGATACTATCTAATACTGTTTTATCTCCATTGCATTTCAACTCGATATTACCCATTAGTATGATCTTCCATGTTTTTGCAAATCCATTGTTAAATATGCAATACATTTTTGTTCGTCCTTATATGGTTGTCAATATGTCAGTGCTCTAGACCCTCACCATCTTTATTTCATGATCATGAGTTGTAGTTCATTTCGTTGAGAGATGATTCACATATCTACCTTACGCCTCATTTATTCATAATGATAAGCTTGTAGAACTTGTTTTGAATTTATAATGTGATTCAACTCTTATTGGTGTGGGTGATTGTGATTGTCATAATCCTCTTACTCTCCTTATTTTTAACTTCAACTCCCACACATATATCTTACATGCTCATAAGTAAACTCTAGCTTTTCTGTTCAATCTTATTACTAGACTTAAATTGGTCTCATATGAGCAAAGCACGTTTCTAATATCACTTATTCAATCTATTTACTTATCCATTGGTACTTTGCTCATCCAATCTGTTGATCTATCCATTGCTCTTTACTAATTCAATCTATTAATCTATTTATTGCACTTGCAATTCTCACACCTATATCTTATATCCTCATAAGTAAACTTCAGTAATCCTTATTTAATCTTATTGCCGTACTTGAGTTGGCCCCATATGGGCAAAGGTATGTTTCCACTGCAGCCTATGCAATCCATTTATCTATTCATTAGACCTTGCTTGTTCAAGCTATTCATTTATCTAGTGCACCTTGTTTATCCAATCTATTTCTCCATTTATTGTGTTTTGTTTAGCCATTCCCTTGATTATATTTATCCTGTCAATGGTATCTAGAAAGTCACCCTGTTGGAACTCCGTTGCTGGCCATTTTGTTTTTAAATCATCAGCTAAACTCGAAGGTGACCGGGCTATCTATCTTCTTGAATAATTATGTGTTGGATCCTTTATAATCAATATTTATAAAGCATGATTCTTGTGGTATTATAGTTCAGAATTCTAGATGCACTCATGGTTATCTTTATTCTAACTACCCCATGATAATCTCTCCTTTTTTAGCCTTTTCTAGTCTCATCATTCATTTCTTTTGTATGCAAAGATTCACTTCGCGAACAATCCTATCGCTCTCATCCTTAATCACGGTCATTTCATCACCCATTATCGACCAGGAGCAGATCCTTGAGTAGTCTGATGAGGGGAGATCATGTGATGCATTAAGAATATTTGATGATAACTTTTTGATAGGGACATAATCTCAAACAATGCCTAGCGGTATTAGAGTAAGCTAGAAACATCGAGAATAATGAGACAGTTTAAGTACATGCTAAAGTGACACAAGGAATATGTTATGGGGTTAAAGGTGTCCGCGTATTACCTATATAACTCAGGCAGTACGTTCCAGATCCTGACCATGCTATAGTATCTGAACCTATCAAAATTACTGGAGATCTAGTGTATGAAGAGCGACCAATCCAAATACTAGATTGTAGGAATAAGTAGCTGTGCAATACTCAGATACCGCTAGTCAAGGTGCTATGGATAAACCGTACCTCTCAAGGAGCCACTTGGGAGACTGAGGATGAGATGCAAGCCAAATACCCACATCTATTTAAGATGAACTTGCATGTTTTGCCAATGCTTATAAGTTTCGAGGACGAAACCCTTTTAGGGGAAAAGGCTGTAATAGTCTGACCCTAAATCATGTTTAGTTATTTAATTAAGCCATGTCATTAATTTTCACATTTATTTATCTCATTTAATCATCCCAGTTGGGAGAATTCATTTTGGGCCCTACTTTGCAATTTGGGTTTTCATTATTGTAAAACTTCGAGTGAATTGATAGTAGGCCCTAAATAAATATGATTTAAGATATTAAATTATTTTTCATAACGATCCGAAAATTTAATTTCGAGCGGCAGAAAATTCAATCGCATAAAGTGTATTTTCATTCGGGCCCAAATTCATTTAGGCCAAATTTTGAGCCCAACAAGTCACTACCCATTTACTTAGCTAATCACCCTCATTTATACCTGATTATCATTAGCAACAAGGTGCTTTTTGGTGGTTAAAAATTCAGCCAAGTATTAGGTAAGTCATTCTCCAACAAGTAAAACTCACAAAATATCAAGACTTACTCACTCTCCCTCTCCACCACCCTACCCAGCCCCCTCCTTTTTACTGCTGTGTTTGCTGATTTTCAGCCACTTATTGCCACCTTTTAGCTATAAGGAGCCGCCAGCAGACCCTCAGCACCACCACCACCCACCCCCCTCACTTCTTTAAGCTTCAAACATCTCTAACTTCCGTTGTTTTAAGCTTAAAGTAAGTAAACCCTAACCTTGTGTTTTTTTTAATTTTATTTGTGATTTTGTGATCTTTGGTATTGGAAATGAATACCATGGTGTTAGTATTGATTTTAAAAAAGTTTAAGTGCAAATTCAAGTGAGATATAAGCAAGGGTTCTGAGAATTATGCATAGTGTAAATGACGTTTGTCAACAAGCATGTCATGTGTGTGTTTTAGATTTGAAAATGAATCTTGGATGATTGTGAAGTAAAAATCGTGGATTATGCCCGTCTAAAGTGATGATGAGGGTCACCCCATATTTTGGTAATTTCAACAAGCAATTTTAGAGGGCAATTATATGAAAAGGGAGGATAATAAAGTAGGTAGCAAGCTATGAAGGGCCCGAAAATAGGGGTCTGTTTTGGGAAAAGCTGGTGAGTTATGGCTGGTTAAAAAATTATGAATTTTTGTGGAGAGCTAGATCAATGAGTTATCTTTCAAATGCCTTTTGAATCACCTTAATCTGAGTTCTGTGCAAGACGTTATGGCCGTTTTACTCCGACTCCGCAGATCGGACCAAAACTGTGCTGGATGGTGTTTTAGCTCAATTTTGGGATTTGTGTGGTGGTGATTGTGTTATGGGCTGCAAATAAAAATGTTGAGGGACTTTTTAATATTTTCATGTTGGGGTTTTATAGCTCAATTAGATGTCGGGGACGAAAGTTATGAATTTTATAAGGTGGACCTTGAATCGGCAATAACTTTGATTGTACTTAGAAGCTTATTTAGTTTGGAAACCTGAGTGGTATGACATGTGCAACAAAATTGGAGAAGTGGGGAGATTGATAATTCAAGATTAGTATTTGTTGGTCCAAACTAGTGTGTTTAAAATTATTCTAAACCTACCACCTCTCCAATTGCCTTCAATCCATGGTGAATCTATAACTATCAAAGTCTTTCTTTTATGATTCCAATTATTCTACTTTGATCAATTTTACTCCATAATATTTCACTGTGAGTTAAATTACCCTAATTCATTTAGCTTTCAAATCATTTTGGTGTAACTTATCTTCTACGGAATTATTTGAGTTATGGGTGCTTTTTAAGGAATTTCTGTTACGGTTACAACTATGAAAGTTAACATTGTTTACTAATTACATATACCTACAATTATATTTCCTAAACAGAATCAGGGCCTAGTCTATCATTTCCCATTGTGCATAAGAATTATCAAGTGAGATTGCATTTTAAACACATCAGATACGTTCATTACCTGCATCTTTAGAAATTAAAGTCTATTTATCAAAGTTATCATGTTTTGGTAAGTACATCAATGAATCAGTTTATACAGTGATTTATCATTTAATTAGTGACCCCGCCAGTTATCATCTATAAGGCATTTGCCCTACAGTTACCCGTACGGCCTCTGGCCAGGTCCCTGATCGGTTTGTTAGGTGTACACCTATCCATAAATCGTAACAGTATCAAGGGTTTCACTATCAGATAATAACTGCCAATGCAGTTTTACATTAATCTCACTCACTGTTTTAACTTAAAATGAATTGCAAGTGGGTGCCCAATCATTTTATGTAGAGATCATTTAACGATACAGGAATGCATGTACTGAGCTTCGGCTCATAGTTTGAAATGTTTCATATTCTTCTTTAGGCAAATGTTTATTGAATCACTCTCATGCTAGCAAACCAGATGAAGAGAATAAGCTGAGCAAGGGAATTTGGATGGATCAACAATGATATAGTACATGTCTATTTTGGCACTATACTTTGAAATCTTCAGTGGATGGACGTGTAGATTATATGGTGAATTGCTATACTACGATGTCTAAACCATATGTGGCTAACAGTTGATTGTATATGGTTTGACAATGCATGAATGTGTATGGTTGGAGCTATGTCTAACTATGTTATTTCTAGTTCATAATCTAGCACACACTTTGAGCCTTGTCCTTTTGGACGGTGGTAATGCCCCTATCATTGAGTTCATTAGTCCTAATTCAGGGATTTATTGAGGAGAACGCAAATAGTGGAACATGCTTCATTAGGGGCAATTACAACAAGCAAAGCCAAAAAGTAAGGGGCGCGGTTGGGTTCCCCAAGGCATGTGAGACGTGAAATAAAATCCAAGCTCTTTAATCAAGAGCATGCAAACAAAGAAGAAACAAGAGAAAGTTGTAGCATAGGAATCCAGCTAGGTCCCAAGGAAATTAATCTCATATACACCAGCATTTTCTAGCAAAAGATAAGTAATAAGAGGAAAAGCGTTCCCCATGCGAAAATGGCAATCAATAAGAGGCCAAATTTTGACCCTAAAAAATGCCTGCAAACGAGAAAAGGAAGCGAAACGTGATGCCATGGGACACAGTTGGGATCCTTAGTACTCAAACATGCATTGCCATGCAAAGAATATCAACGAGCAGAATCCAAAGCTTATCAATCCAACTTATAAAAAGACAAAGGAAAGGAATCTGCTTACAGAAAGGGGCCAAAATGGTTATCGGATCAACGATCGAAAGATGCTTGAATTCAAATTCCACTACCCCAGTGAAAGATCAAATTCCAATTTTACTAGACCGATGAAAGTTCAACTAGACTGGTGAAGGATCAAATTCAAAATCTGCTAGACTGGTGCACTAAACCAGTAGAAGGTTAAAATCAGAATCCACTAGACTGACAACAGGTATGTAAACCAGCAAAAAGTTAACATTAGAATTCGGTAGACCGATGAAAGGTTAGCATCAGAATTCGCTAGACCGATGAAAGGTCTACTTACCCATTAAAACATTAACATCAGAATCTGTAACACTGCCAAAGGTTAACATTAGAATTTGCTAGGCTAGTGAAAGTCCCTAGTCCCTCGAAAGGTCAAATTTTGAATTTTCTAGACTGGTTAAAGTCGAATTTAAAATTCACTAGACCGACGAAATATCTGCCATACCTGCCAAAGATTTACTAAATCGGTGAAAGGTCCGCTAGATTGGTGAAGGTTTTGCTGAATCGCTGAAAGGTTAACTTCAAAATCCCTTGACTGGTGAAAGGTTCACTAAACGAACAAAAGGTAAACATCAGAATCCGCTAGACCAACAAAACGTCTGCTAAATCGACGAAAGGTTAACATCAGAATCCGCTGGACTAGTGAAAGGTTCGCTAAGCCGATGAAAGGTTAACATTAGAATCTACTAGTCTCGCAAAAGGTCCGCTAAATCGGCAAAAGGTTAACATCAGAATTTGCTAGACCACACACAGGTCCATTAGATCCATGAAAGGTCTAATAAGCGAGCAAAAGGTTGATATCCTGATTTATTAGACTAGCTAAAGGTCTATTAGACTGACGAAAGGTTTAATAGACTGGCGAAAGGTCCTCCAAACAACTGAAAGCCTGACATCAAGGTCAATCTGACATGCAAAAGATCAAATTTAGAAAGGTAGCTGAAAGAGATAAGCACAAATGTCATCTACTTTTACATTTGCCTTACTCAGGCTCGGTCAAAGTAGGGGCTAATTGTAGATGCTTAAAAAACAGTGTCTGTAATTTTATAAAATTTAGGATGGTGAAAATGATCTACGAACCTATGCACTTGGGGCCCTATAAAATAACCCAAAAATTTGGGGTCCAAAAGGAAAATAAGAAAAAAGAAAAAAAATGGAGTTGGGGACCCAATGGGCTTGAAGCGGCTCAAAACCTATATGGGTTCCCTGCTAGAATTCCGATCGAGTTCTCTACTTAGAAAGCTCTCGAGTCTAGCCTCCTTAACCAAGTCAAACTCCCCTCTGTAGATTTCGCTCTGAATATTCCATTTATTCAGATTAAGTTTGCTAGGAGATGAAGTAGGAATCCTTTTCCTTAGCTAATTCGACCTACTTTGAGCGTTATAAAAAGGGGTTGCCTCCTAGGGTTAATCACCGTGAAAACTCCAAATGAAGGATAAGAAAAAATTACATAGAAACACTAGTGAGAGGCTAAAATGTTTGAGAGAGAATTTGAGTAAAATATTTCAGTACTCAAGAGGCATCAAGAGTAAGAGATTGCCTAATCCCTAAAAGCTTGTTCTTTTGTTAGGATCCCAGGAGAATTAGGTAGATCATCCTAAAGGCAAGATTGAATCTTTCCCTCATTTTTTTCTCTCTACTGTCCTTCTCTTTAGTTTAGTTAATTTTGGATTCGATAAAGATGTAATCTTTAGTTAGTTATGTCCCCGCCTATTATAATATTTTGAATTGTTTCTTTCTGCTTTAAACTAACATTAAATTTTTTATTTTTGTTATTTGAGTTAGTTAATTCTAATATGTTGCATGCTTATTGTTAACTGCAATTAGATCATAGTTTCCTATATTGGTTAGCAAAGGCCATTGGCGATGAAGGATGATATTGTGATGCACTCCATCACAACATTATACATTCACCTCCGAATTTGAATCTTCAGTTCGAGCATGGGCAATCAGAAGCTCCCTACAGAGATACTTGGGGGCCTTTCGGAAACCTTTGTGAAGTAAGTTTAATGTCCCTTTTAGTGTCCCCTCGGTTATCACTTGTTTCAAAACAGCGTACATGGTTTGTAAGTTTCTCTTGAAGCTTACTCGTGACTTTATTAATTAACTTTACTATTTTCATGTTATTTTCATTTCATTTTTATTTTTAGATTGAGCCAGAATAAGTTTGGGATCTAAGATAGTGCCACCACTAGGACCATAGACTAGGGCCAGTTGTGGCCCTACATTCTTGGATCAAGCAGTTGCCTAGTTGTCTAGGCTGGAAAGCCAACACTGTCTGGAACCAGACAAGGGGATCTGACCTGGTTTTGGCCCAGGATGATAAGAATTTATGGTCCAGTTTTCTGCTCCAGTTCACTTATTCTGCCACAATTTGATCATTTTTAAAGATGTTAATTAAAAAATTAATTTTAAATTTGAATACCTTGCAGGCAAGCCTAACCGTTCATTGGGGAATTGCATCGGGGAGGGATGTGGTCCTTATAATTCTCCTACTGTACGATAAGTTACTTTAACACCCTATAGGATAGTCAGAGCTACTTTTTCTCCTTTTATAGGTAGAGTGACTCTCATATCTCCTAGAACATTGGTTGGACTATACCATGACCTTCTTTGTTAGAGGACATGCACTGTGACCTAGGTAACCTATCAAAATTCTCGTCTTTTAGTAAATTTTAAATAGGTTTTGTGGTAGTCACTACACTTGAAGTCCAAATCCAGCTTTTCACACTCAAAATCTTTCATCTTAGTAAGTCAATCATCAAAAAACTTTTGAAGGTCTTGTTTTTCTTGGTTTAAAATGCAAATATTTTTTCTAAGGGACCTAATTTTCAATAACTGCTCTGTCTCATGTCTAATCTAATTTAGCCATCTTCATACTAGTTATTTTTCTGAGAGATTGAGAAAGAAATCTAGAATTACCTTATCCTCGTACTCTAGCTTTACTTCTTTAGGGTCCTCTAACCCGAATTCTTCACTTTTATATTTCATCTACTTATCATTTACTTGACCATTTGGTGTTAGGCATAGATCCACAACCTCATTCTCAGCTATGACTCAACACATAACTCATCCGCTTTTAGTGAGTTAAGAATTTTAATTTTGATAAGTTCCGCTACAAATCATAAAAACGTTTCCCATATATCTTTTATAATGTTAAAAGAGCGAAAAACAAATGAAGATAACATCAACTCAAGCAAATTTCAAATTATTCATTCATGTCACTCTTTGATTTGACCAAGGAAGCACCATCATCTCATGTCCATTTAGGGATTTTTTTGGTTAGGATAAATAAGGTTGAGGCTGGAAGAAATTGGAATGAGCTGGTAGGAGCTACAAGAAGTTAGAAGGAATGAGGAGTTAAAAGGAGTTGGAAAGAGTTGAAAAAATGTATTCTAATTGTATAAGTTGGTAACTTTTTAGTTTAGAGCATATCGTCATATTTGTATTTTAACCAATATTGATAAGGGACAACCTTTATATGTAATGCCCCCAAATTAAACATGTTCCATTGGATGCATTCTCCTTAATAAATCCCTAAATTAGGACTAATAAACTCAATGATACGGCCCTTATCTTCATCCGATAGGATAAGGCTTGAAGTATGTATACTAGAAATAACATAGTTTGGCATAGCTTCAACCATACACAATCACACATTATCAAACCATATACAATCAATTGTTAATCCCAAATACAGTTTATACACCATAGTAAAGTAATTCACCTCATAATCTACATCTCCATTAACTGAAGATTTCAAAATACGGCTCCAAAATATGCATATACTATATCATTGATTGATCCCTCCAGATTCCCTTACCCAAGTTATTCTCTTCAGCTAGTTTGCTAGCATGAGGGTGATTCACTGAGCATTTTCCTAAAATAAAACATGGAAAACATTTCAAAATATGAGCCAAAGCTCAGTACATGCATTCCTGTATTATTAAATGATCTCTTCATAAATTGCTTGGGCACCCGCTTTACAATTCATTTTAAGCTAAAATAGTGAATGAGATGAATGTAAATTACAATTGCTAGTTATTATCTAAAAGTGAACACCCTTGATATTGTTACGATCTATAGATAAGTGTACATCTGCCAAGCCAATCAGGGGACCTGGCCTGAAACTGTACGGGTAACTGAAAGGCAATGCCCTGTAACTGATAACTGATGGGATCACTGATTATGTGACAAATCACTGATTAAACTGATTCATTGATGTACTTATGAAAATATTATAATTTTGATAAATACATGCTGATTCTAAAGATATAGCCAATGAACGTACCTGAAGTCTTTAAAATGTAATGTCACTTAATAATACTTATGCACAATGGGAAACAATAGACTAGGCCCTGTTTTTGCTTAAGAAATGTAGTTATAGGTAAATGCAGTTAGTAAATAACTTTCACTCCCATAATTTGTAACTTTATGTAAATTGATTAATAAAAAGGGCATCCATGATTCAAACAATTCAATACAAGATATGTTACACTAAATGGTTTGAAAACCAAATAAGTTACGGTCATTGAACTCGAAGTGAAACAAGTTGGAGCAAAATAGAACAAAATTAAATAATTGAGGTGATAATGAAAAGACTTTAATGGATATATATGAAATATGGGTTTTTGATGTTTTTGAAATGAATAATAGAAAGTTTAATGCCAAGAGGGGTGTTATGAGGTTCAGGGATGCTCATATAACCTTAACTTGTGTCATTAACCTCTTCACTTCTCCAATTTCATTTCCATGCCCATTTAACTCGGTTTTTCAACCCAAATAAGCTTCTATACAAAATAAAAGTTGTTGAATTCACTATATTTTGTAATTTCTTAGCAATATTCATAATTATTTAGAGACTCCTGATAATATTTCCAAATGCCATGATTTTTTTCTTCCCTTATATTACCATTTGAAGGTATACTTTAGAAAATCCATATCTTTCACTCCTAAACTCCAATTGAGCTATAAACCCAAATATGAAAAGCTTAGAGAGTCCTATAACAATTTTATGCATACTACAAAACTCAATTACCACAACATAGCCCCTAAAATTGAGCTAAAACACAATTGTGCATAGCTTAGATCTACCCTGCGCAAGCTTAGCTACATAATGTTTTCCATGGAACTCAAAATGAAGTGATTCAAAAGGAATTTAAAAGATAACTCATGGATCTATCTATCCACCAAAAACTCATAATTTTTGGATGGGCCAAACAGTACCAGTTTAATCGCGAAGTGACCCCTGCTTTAGGTCTGTTTACAGCCTACTGTTCTTATTTTCCCCCTTCTTTTCGAATAATTCCCCCTCTAAAATCACTCCTTAAAATCATTTAACAGAGCCTTGTTCCTTATCATCACCTTACAAAGCCATATTACTGAAATTTACTCCATAATCATCTGCATCAAATTTTCAATTCTTCTCTTTTTTAAAATCACTCAAAACACATCTATAAGATTACTTATTTGCATAAATGAGCAAAATGACCTTTTATAATAAATTGAGGAAATTTCAATAATTCAACCCTTTATATAAAATCATGTCAAGTGATTTTCCAAGTTAAACAGCACATCCAAGATTCATTTCTTTATCTAATTCTTCATAAATAATATGCTTGATGCTAGAAATAAATAAACCCATGCTTGATCACCAAAACCCTAACTTATGACCAACTTATTGTTGCATTTAAACTCATCCAAACTCAGCACAAACATCATGATATACATTGCTAATGCCAAAGATCATAAAATCAAATACAAAATAATCCAAATCCATCACTTCAAACTTAAGCTTGCACAATCATGAGCAACCTCAACCCTTATATACCTTCAAGTTTAACCGACAATTAAAATATCAAAATAACACTTGTTTATATTAAGATAACATGATCTATAATCAAGTCCAGTATAAAACCAAGAAATGTATGGAGGAGAGCAAGAGGAAAGCTAATACTTATCTTGATGGAAAATGATTTTGATGTTATCCCAATGCTTGGATGATATTTATGAAAAAAAAGGGCTTTATGGTAATTTCAATTAGATATAAATAATGACAATTTGCTAAATGAAGTGCATAAACTTTTGGTCATTACTAGCTTGACTTTTGTTGATAAGTTTGGCTAATTTTATCCGCTCAAAAAGTGGCCTTCTGCTAATGATAATTTGGCATCATAATGGCAATCAACTTAATTTAATTGAACAAAAATTGTCAGGCCACAATTTGAGCCTAAAATGAATGGGATGGCAATTCGGGCCCAAATAAATTGGGCCAAACTTAATAAATTTGAGCCCAATTTTTTACAGGGTTAAAAATTAAATTGTTGTGACATTATGAAAAATAATTTATCATCTAATCATATTTACCGGGGCCTAATATCAATCACCCAAAATTATTACGGTAAATGAAACTCGCATTGTAAAGTGGGGCCTAAAATAAATTCTTCCCACTGGGACGATTAAATGAGATAAATAAATATGAAAAATTAATAGCATGGCTAAATTAAATAAATAAACATGAGTTAAAATCGGGCTATTACAGTCTTCCCTCCTTAAATATTTTCGTCCTTGAAACTTATAATCTTTGATAAAACATGCATGTTCATCCCACATAGATGTGGGTACTTGGCTGATATCTCATCCTCAGTTTCTCCAAGTGGCTTCTGAGGAGGTATGATTTGCCTAGTATACTTTGACTAAGGGTATTTGCTTTATATGTAGTTGCTTAATTTTGTAATCTAGTATCTGGACTGAGTGCTCTTCATATACTACATCTCCAGTAACTTCGATGGTTTCAAATACTATAGCCTGGTTAGCATCTAGAATGTATTTCCTAAGCTGTGAGATGTGAAACATATTATGTACGTGTTTGAGTTATATGGGCAGATCTAGTCAACAAGCTACAGGATTCAATCTTTCTATAAACTTGTATGGTCCAATGGATTTGGGCCTTAATTTAGCTCGTAGTTCAAGGTGCTTATACTTTAGTTGGTAAAACTTTCTAAGGAACCTTATCATCTACCTGAAACTCCAAGGATCTCCTTCTTTTATCAGTATATCTTTTCTATCGGTTTCAATAGTCTGTTTTCAAGAGTCTTCTTATGTATGTCACCTCATTGAATGTTGAAGAAAATCTTCATGACCCAAAAGATGATTTTGTCATCAATGTCTGCATCATTTTACCCTGATATTTCATGTAAATTTCTCAGCTAGTATTTTCATAACATCGACTATTGGGAGTTCCATACTTTCTTCAAATGCAAATATTGGTCCTAGGTCATGAAGTACTATATGCTCAAACTTTAAAGAGTTGGATCCATTGATATTTTTAGATGCTTGCCCATGTGTCAGTAATTGAACACCCAAATTCTCAAGCCCTCTTAAGAGGTTCAACTGAGTTATCCCTACAGTGTTAATGTATGTTGTGCCTTCCTTGTCAGGGCATCTGCCATAACATTTGCCTTTCCAGATTGATATTGGATCTGCAAGATGTAATCTTTAAGCAATTCTAGTCAACGTCTTTGTCTTAGATTGTGCTTTTTTTGAGTAAAAATGTACTTCAAGCTTTGATGATCAGTATAGATCTCGCAAGGTACTCGATACAAATAATGTTTTCAAATTTTCAGTGCAAAAACCATAACCGCTAGTCCTAGGTCATAGGTAAGGTGATTTCTCTCATAAGGCTTGAACTGTTAGGAGGTATAGGCTATCACTTTATCTTCTTGCTAACTTTGCAGCTTCCTTCAATAAATTGGTCAGGGAAGATGTTATCTTTGAAAAATCCTTCCTAAAACTTGATAATACCCAGCTAAACCCAAAAATTTTCTAATCTCAATAACGTTGTGACCCTTTGGCACTTTGTCACTACTTTCACCTTCTGTAAATCAACTTAATCCCTTCCTTTGAAACTACATGCCCCAAAAATAGTATGCTCATCTCTGTTCTTGGAGTATATCAAGATATCTTTTATAACACCACCACAAACTTATCTAAATAAGGTCTAAAACTCTAGTCATAAGATCCACAAAGGTCGGCCATGGGGGCATTAGTCAGGCCAAAATGTATCACAGCGAATTCATAGTGACCCAAACCTAGCCCTAAATGCGGTTTGGGAATGTCTTCAGGTAAAATCTTAAGTTAATGGTATCCTGATCTCAAATAAATCTTAGAAAAAACTCCTGCTTCTTACAGTCGATCAAATAAACCATCTAATCAGGGTTATGGGTATTTTTTCTTGATGGTAATCTTGTTTAGTTCTCTATAATCGATCCATAACTTCAAGGTTCCAATATTTTTCTTTACAAATAGAACTGGGGCACCCTATGGTGACAGACTTAGTCTAATAAATCCCTTCCGTAATAGCCTATCCAACTCAAACTTCAATTTTCTAAGCTCCGTTAGGGCAATACGATATGGGACTTTCGAGATAGGTAGGGCACCAGGATTTAATTCGATCTCAAAATCAATTTCTCTTTGCGAGGTAGTCCCAGTAACCCTTCAGGAAAACATCTCTAAATTCACAAACCATAGAGATATCTTCTGGTTCTTCTTCCTGTGGCTGAGTGTCAATAGCATAACACCAATACCCAATATATCCTTGACATAAGAGCTCACTTACTTTCATAGCAGAATTTAAAGGATAAAGTTTTCCCTATCTTTACCTATAAAACATATTTCTCTCTTTTGTTCATCCCTTGAAATAACCTTAAGGTCCTCACAATCAATTTTGATCCCATAAGTGCATAACTAACTCATTTCCAGAATAATATCAAAGTCTAATGAGTCAAATTGAATCAAGACTCCAGGGAATACTGTAATACTATGCCACCAATAGTAATTGAAACAAGTTTATAAGAGATAGGACACCAACTCTAAAGTCATTGGGTGACTTGATTCTATAATTGGTTTATATCTCCTCATATTTAAGGTTCAGTTGCATGGCATATCTAGTGGATGTAAATGAATGAGTGGAAACTTAATCAATCAATATACAAAATGGCTTTAAACATAACTATCAAACCAGAGGTGGCATCTTTCTTTCTTACTCAACACATACACCCTTCCTACAGCTGCAGGCCTTGCAGGTGGGAGCCCTTGTCTATAGTCTTCATTCTTCGGGGGTAGGCAGCAATGAGGTGTTCCGGGCTGCCGCACCACATACATTTATTAGTTCCCACTCGACACTCAGGAGTGGTGTGGTTTCTTCTTCCACATTTTCGATAAGGCTCTGTTAAGCCTGCAGGACGACTCTTGGAAGGAGTGGGAGCAAATTTCTCCTGGTCTATACTCTCGCTCGGAGCACTCTATTCAGTCCACCTCTTTTCTAGTTAGTCGGGTTCAAGGCCTTTAATTCAGTCTTCACTTGTTCCACTTCAATTGCTCACTCGTGTAACTCTTGATAGGTAAGGATTGGTTGACTAGCTAGCTAGTTGCAATTATAGAAACCTAATCCCTTTTCAAATCTCCTCATATTTAGTGATTTAGGTGACACAAACTCCAGAACAAACCTGGATAGTTATGTAAATTTGCTATCATACTGCATCACAGTCATATACCACTTATCTTCAGTTCTTCCAGAAATCTACTCCAAGTGATGTCAGGCCCTAAGAGCCTACCCTTATTAGTGTTCCACCAAAAGTCTACTTCCTCAGTCAGGTAAAATGTTCTAATGTTAACCTTTTTATCCTCTGGAACCTCCATTGTTGTGAAAATCTTTTCTACCCCTCTAATCCATGCTTCTAGCTCTACTGGGTCATACTTTCCATTATATACTTCAGGGTTGCAATGTCCACCCTATCTGCTAATTTATTGACTTGGTGAGGGATTTTGAAAGGTGCTGGGGCTATTCATTTTATAAGTTCAGACACCAAGGTCTATTAATAGTTAGAGTTCGCACATTGCTAACCAATTGAGGAGGATCGAGGCTATTCCATTAAAAGTTATTGGCACATTACACAAAACTTAGTCACCTAATCCTTGACCATAATCTGAATTTTCTTCTATGTAGGTTTCTGCATTATTTTACGCATATTCTAATATTTTGACTATCCATTCAGCTGAGTAATTCAGTTAACCAACTACAACCAACATATAAGATACACATACACAACAGATAAGGCTAGCATGGCCTAAGTATTATTAAAACATAATAGAAAGTTTCATTATATCCTTACCCTAATTGCTTGCGTACATACATATACGTGGTTCCACAAAGAATATCACATCCAACTAACTACCCAAGGTCAACCTTTACACCTACATCCTAACTAAAACACTTCTTAACCCCAATAGACTGAGTCCGCCGCATGCCCAGAAGTAGGCGGGACTAGTTAACACAGTCAGAAAGACCTGTCTAACTATATGTAATGTCATAACCTGTACAAAACTCATCTATTAAACTAGCTATACTATATACATACGGGCTCAAAAAGTAATCTATCTAAGATGTCTACATATAATATATATCAAACTGATCCCTAGATGGATCATAGTCTAGGTCAGACTCATCCCCAGACACCCCACCCCAGTCAAAACTGTTGTCTGAAGCACCAATCTCTGCATTCTCATCATCCCTCCCATTTCTGGGTCCTTCTCTGAATCTTCCATAAGCTCACCATCAAAGCTAAACCACGGTGTATTAGGGAGATCTATAACAATGTAGACCTCATATGATCCATCAGATACAGGGATCCCCTCTCTAGGTTCCGATGGCTTTGGGTTGTCAGGTGGCTAATTTTTGCTTGGTGCAGGTGGTGATGGTGGGAGAGATACAAAGTGCAATGAAAATATATACTGTAGAATGTCCATGTTATTCCCTCTCGACACAAACTCCTCTCTTAATAATAGCTCCGTGATAATATTAGCCCGAGCCTCGTAAAACTGAAATCTAGGTTCGTCCCATCCCAAGGCTCAAGTCATCATAAAGTCATGATATCAGGTCCTAAACTCGTTCCCAAGGCCAATTATAGATAAGGTCCATAATGGCCTACGTGTACGGACCATAACACTATGAAACTCAAAAATGGGGTCTGCATGTGGGCTACCATACTAGTACATAGTAAAGAGATGTGAATGGCCACAGAAGCACCTGACATCATATTCACTACATATAGATCTATCTAACAAGGAGGAACATAAGTGAAGAACATGGAAGAGATAAACAGGCATTTCTACTATCATAAATCTCTAACGTCATGAATGTATTAATAACCTTCATGAGCCAACCTTCTTACCCCTCAATCTCTACTCTCCATACTCCATGTCCTATCAAAGAAAATCAACCCAGCTCTGATACCAAATCTGTAATGCCTCCAAATTAAACATGTTCCACTGTATGCATTCTCCTTAATAAATTCCTGAATTAGGACTAACAAACTCGATGATAGGGGCGTTACGGTTATCTAAAAGGACAAGGCTTGAAGTATGTATACTAAAAATAACATAGGTAGGCATAGCTTCAGCCACACACATTCACATACTATCAAACCATATACAATCAATTGTTAATCCCAAATATGGTTTATACGCCATAGTAAAGTAATTCACTCCATAATCTACACCTCCATCCACTAAAGATTCAAAATATGGCTCCAAAATATGCATGTACTATATCATTGATTGATTCCTCCAGATTTCCTTGCTCAACTTATTCTCTTCAGCTGGTTTGCTAGCATGAGGCTAATTCACTGAGCATTTTCCTAAAACAAAACATAGAAAACATTTCCAAATGTGAGCCAAAGCTCAGTACATGCATTCCCGCAGTGTTAAATAATCTTTGCATAAATGCATTCACGTATTGTTAAATAATCTCTGCATAAATTGCTTGGGCGCCCGCTTTACGATTCATTTTAAGTTAAAACAGTGAATGAGATAAATGTAAATTGCAATTGCTGGTTATTATCTAATAGTGAATGCCCTTGATGTTATTACAATCTAGGGATAAGTGTACATCTACCAAGATGATCGAGAGACCTGGTCTGAAGCCGCGTGGGTAACTGAAGGGCAATACCCTGTAGCTAATAACTGATGGGATCACTAATTATATGTCAAATCACTGATTAAATTGAGTCATTGATGTACTTATCAAAACATTATAATTTTGAAAAATATGTACTGATTTCTAAAGATACTGACAATGAATGTACCTGAAGTCTTTAAAATGCAATGTCACTTGATAATACTTATGCATAATGCGAAAGGATAGACTAGCCCCTGTTTCTGCTTAAGAAATATAATTATAGGTAAATGCAGTTAGTAAACAACTTTCACTCCCATAATTTGTAACTTTATGAAAATTGATTAATAAAAAGGGCATCCATGATTCAAATAGTTCAATATAAGATAAGTTACACTAAAATGATTTGAAAACCAAACAAGTTAGGGTTATTGAACTTGAAGTGAAACACATTGCAGTAAAATTGAACAAAATGAAATAATTGAGGTGATAATGAAAAGACTTTAATGTGTATAAATGCATATGGGTTTTGATGTTTTTGAAATGAATGATAGAAGGTTTAATGCCAAGATGGGTGCTGTAAGGTTCAGGAATGCTCATATAACCTTAGCTTGTGTCGTTAACCTTTTCACTTATCTAATTCCATTTCCATGCCCATTTAACTCGATTTTCTAAACCAGGTAAGCTTTTATACAAAATGAAAGTTGTTGAACTCACTAAACTTTGTAATTTCTTTGCAATATCCATAATTATGTAGAGACTCTCGATAATGTTTCTAAATGCCAGGATTTCTTTCTTCCCTCATTGTACCATTTGAAGGTCTACTTTAGAAAATCCATATCTTTCGCCCCCGAATTCCAATTGAGCTATAAAACCCCAATATGAAAAGCTTAGGAAGTCCTGTAACACTTTCATTCACAGCACAAAACCCAATTACCACAAAACAGCCCCTAAAATTGAGCTGAAACACAACTGTACATAGCTCAGATCTGTCCTACGCAGTCTTAGCAAAATGGCCAAAACTTTTTCTACATAACTAGGAATGAAGTGATTCAAACGGCATTTGAAAGATAACTCATGGATATTGCTACCACCAAAAAACATAATTTTTTGATCGTCCAAACAGTACCAGTTTAACTGCCAAGTGACCCCTATTTTAGGTCTGTTCACAGCCCTACTATTCTTGTTTTCCCTTTCTTTTCACATAATTCCCCACCTAAAATCACTCCTTAAAATCATTTAACAAAGCCTTGCTCCTTATCATCATCTCACAAAGCCATATTACACAAATTTACTCCATAATCATCTACATCAAATTTTTAATTCTTCTCGTTTTCAAAATCACTCAAAACACATACATAAGCTTACTTATTTACATAAATGAGCAAAATGACCTTTTATAATCAATTGGGAAAATTTCAATGATCCAACCCTTTATACATGATCATCTCAAGTGATTTTTCAAGTTAAACAACACATCCAAGATTCATTTCTTTATCCAATTATAAATATATAATACACTTGATGCTAGAAATGAATCAACCCATGCTTGATCACCAAAACCCTAACTTGTGACCAACTTATTCTTGCATTTAAAGTAATCCAAACTCAACATGAACATCATGATATCTATTACGGATGCCAAAGATCACAAAATCAAATACAAAACAATCGAAATCCAACACTTCAAACTTAAGCTTGCATAATCAGAGCAACCTCAACTCTTACGTGCTTTCAAGTTTAACCAACATTTAAAACATCACAATAACACTTATTTACATCAAGATAACATAATTCATAATCAAATCCAACATAAAACCAAGAATTAAACATAGTTGGGTTAAGGTTTTTACCTTATTTACAGGCTTGAAGGAGAAAGATGAAAGTGGTTGAGGATGGGGGGAGGAAATGTGTGGAGGAGAGTAAGAGGAAAGCTAATACTTATCTTGGTGGAAAATGATTTCGATGCTATCCTAATGCTTGGATGGTATTTATGCATAAAAAAGGGCTTTATGGTAATTTCAATTAGATATACATAACGATAAGTTGCTAAATTAAGTGCATAAATTTTTGGTCATTACTAGCTTGACTTTTGCTGATACATTTGGCTGATTTTATCCACTCAAAAAGTGGCTTTTTGCTAATGACAATTAGGTATAATGCTGGTAATCAACTTAATTTAATTGCATCAAAATTTTCGGGCCACAATTTGAAGCCAAAATGAATTGGGCTGCAATTCGGGCCCTAATGAATTGGGCCAGACTTAATGAATTTGGGCTCAAATTTTGGCATGGTTAAAAATTAAATTTTTATGACATTATAAAAAATAATTTATCACCTAGTCATATTTACTGGGGCCTAATATCAATTCACCTAAAATTGTTGTGGCAAATTAAACTCGCATTGCAAAGTGGGATTCAAAATAAATTCTCCCAACTGGGACGATTAAATGTGATAAATAAATGTGAAAACTTAATAGCATGCCTTAGTTAAATAAATAAACATGATTTGGGGTCGGACTATTACATTAACATCCAAATTGCAATGTAGGTAAGTCATTTGTGTATGCATGCACACCCGCTTGTGAATCAAATTTTTACATTTTTGATCCAGTTTGAATGACTAAAATATATAAAGACCTATATAAATACACACACATACGCACGCACACACACGTACATATGTAGATACATATATGTGTGTGTGTGTGTGTGTGTGTGTGTGTCCGTGTGTGTGTACGTGCACGAATGCATATGCGTGCGTGTGTGTTTGTCTACATCTGTGTATGTATATATGTGTGTGTGTGTGTATGTATATGTGTGTGTGTGTGTGCGTGTGTGTGTACGCACACACACTTGCGCACACACACACAGTTATATATATATATATATATATATATATATATATACATATATATATATATATATACATATATATATATATATACACATATAGATATATATACTATATATATATATATATATAATATATATATATATATATATATATATATACATATATATATATATATATATATTATATAGTATATATATATACACACACACACACTCGCGCGCGCACACACCACACACACACATATATATATATATATGTATATATATGTATAAGTAAGTAAGTAAGTATGTATGTATGTGTGTGTGTGCGTGTGTGTCTATATATATATGTATATATGTGTGTGTGTGTGTGTGTGTGTGTGTGTGTGTGTGTGTGTGTGTGTGTGTGTGTGTGTGTGCGCATGATTGAATACTAACTACTAACACCGCAAGCGCACGAGTAGCCGTAGTATAGATAAAGATATCGTTCCTCAGTGACTAATGTAACTTACTGAGTCTTGTCCGTCAGAATGTGCTAAGTATGGTTCTAATTCAAAGGGGTCGATTTGAACAACTTCTAATTCACTATTCTTCATTAATCAAAGAGAAAACATGCCTAGAAATTTGTAGTTATGAAAGAGTATTGGATCAAAATGAAGAACATGTGCTTTTTTCTAATCAGTTAATCTCGAGAAATGGTAATATATCGAAAAATTTCATTTATTCTTTCGAAATCAATCAAATTTGCCTAAACTAAGCAAAAGTCGTCCTTTCAAACTAATTTGCCTCAATTCAAGTTTAATATATTCGATTATTCACTAGTCCTCTTAATATACAAATCTCTCTTTCGAGGTGTCTCAATGCTAGGTCTAATCAAGCAGTCTAACATCCAAATGTCACCTTTCAGTTTTTCATTCATTTGTTTCAAGTAAGCAAGCAAACTTTGGCCAAAAATCCACTCACAACATATCAAACACTTGATAAAATGAGATCTAACCAATCATGAAAATAAGCATAATTCTTTAAATTAAAACATAATCCAATAACACTTACATAAACTACTAAATCCCTAGACAAAAAGAAAACTACTCAGATATGATTAAGAAATAAACTAACTAATAATTTAGTGAAATCTGGGAGAAAGGCTTGACTAAGATGGCCTTTAAACAAGGGCTTCAAATCACCTCAAAAAACGAACACATACACTCAAGATTTCTCACCAAAACTGAAAATCATACTAGAAAACAACAAAATTTGAGAAAGAAAGAAAACTGAAATCTAATATAAGCTTTTGTATTAGAAGGAATGCTCAAGGGGATTTGCCTTGTATTGTTGCAAAACGAGCCTATTTGTAGGAAAGCTCGCTTGATCTCAGCCACACAGGCGAAGGAAGATGAAGAGGCAGCAGTTACAGGCTTACCACTGTCCATGGGGTGTACCATGGTCCAGCCACGGTCTGTGCTGGAACCAGATTTCTGCTCCTTTCTTACTCCACGGGCATAGCAACTCATGGGTGTCCATGGGGGAGATCAAAATACATCTATTTATGGCCAAATGCAGGATAAAAAGACTTAAAATCCTGCAAATCACATCAAACAACTATACCCAAGCATAAGTCGAGAATAGGAGTGTAAATAAGAACAATAAGCACATAATTCTCCTAAAAATTGACACAAAATAGCCTTAAAATGAAGTGCACATTAAGCACTTATCAAACTCCCCCATGCTTAAACTGTTGCTTGTTCTCAAGCAATATGCTAAAAAAATAAAAATAAAAATTTACACAACCTCCTCAGGATAGACATAGGTGACATTCAAATGGCAAGGCTGATCCAAAGGTAGCCCAAAAAGATGCAAAAATCATTAGTAAACATATTCAGGAATGAAATTTTCGAAAACCTTTTGATAGACCACAATGTCAAACTTAAATCAATCTTCCCCTAAATCATCAAATACAATCATTCCAGCATATAAAACAAGTAAGGACAGCAAGGCCGATAGAACCTCACTATAGGTATGTGGCTCTCATCACTCATGCGTTCAATAATAATGAAGGTTCTCTCAATTCTTGTTCCTTATACTCAAATCTACTATAATCTTGACAAGATTCTTAAATCCGCCATCACTAAAATGCAAACACATCAGACAATCATGAGGACTTTTATAGGGATGTAACGGGGCTATAGGTAAAGGTAAGAGGGTAACAAACATTTTGGAAATCAGGAGCTAGAAGACATAGACTAAGACCTAAACAATTCCAATACATCATACAACATCCTTCTTAAACATATCAATTTATCAACAAGATAAATCCTAAATTGAAGAGAGAAAGAGTCAAAAATCACAAATAACTTAGAATCCCACCAAGGCTAATGCTTTCTTTCGATTCTTTTTTTTTCCCCCTCTTTTGTTTGTTTTTTTCCCAATGCTTCACTTTTTTTTTTCATTTTTTTGTCTTGCTTTTTTGTTTTGTTTTTTTTGTTTTGTTTTGTTTTTCTAAAAGGATAACCAAGAGGAGGTCCATAATGAACTTTAAATTTCAACTCTTGTCCATACTTTGTATAATAAAATAAGGAATTTATCAAAATCTCACATCCCTGCACCAAATAGCCAAAATTCACTAAAAGATAACAATCCACCTTACTAGTGCCTTATGATGCAAAAGAATGAAACACTTCTCTAGCCTTGGTTTAAAGGTAAGACAAGTATTTGGCCATGGGCTATAATAGGAGGTTTAAATCAAGAAAAATAGATATAAACTCAAAGGGCTAGCAAAGGATAGAATACGTAACAAAGGGGGCTATTTGGCCGTGGGTTTCAACAAACTAAAGAAAAATTACCTCAATCATATTGTCTAATGCATATGCGAAATGTGATCTTGAATGAGAATCGAAGCAAGTTCTAAAGAAATGATATCAAGGAAGAGTCACACATGAAAGAAAATATGAGACTAAAAATGATGAATAGCCTCTAAAATCTCAAAATCTCACGGGATATCTACTAAGGTCAAAACCAGGTCACTAGTAAACACATGCCAAAAATCATGTAAAGCCTCATGGGGTAAATGAATTCGCATTGAACATGTGCTGAAAACATGGAGATCATTTCGAAAACTCATTCGCAAACATTTTATGCACAATTCGGGCGAGTCAAAGGATCAAATTAAACCATAGAAATCCACCAAATCTATAAAGATCATCGTCGGAGGATTTTTCTAATATTTTTTTCTTTTTTTTTATGCATGCTCTTACAAACAATGCAAACTAAAAATGTAAGGAAACTAATAACAGAAAGAAACTAAAATGTAACCTAGAATAAAAAGAAAACTAAATGCACTACTAAACAAAACTAAAACTGAAAACCAAAAACTACAGAAACTACCACTAAAAACATTTACAAAGCATAATCACACTAAAACAGAAACAGGCATCAGATGCCAAATATAATACCTAACTCCCCCATGCTTGAATCACACATTGCCCTCAGTGTGGGCACAAAATATAAAAAGGGAAGGGGAGTAGCACAAAGCAATCAGAAAGGGGGTGGTGGTTGAGGATGGGATGGTTGGCTATATGAGATATACCAATCTCACGAGGTCTCTAGACATGCCCTATACTCTTGGAAATATTAGGTCTGGGAAGCAAGCAACCCATGAAGCTCATCGTGGTGCTCTTGGACAAAGTCTCGAAGAGTGATGGTCTCAGAAGCAACAAATGCTCGGAGGGAAACTTGCTCCTCTTGAATGGACCTAGGGTGTCTTAAACATCAGAATAGTCATGAGGAGGGGGTGGTTGAGAGAAAGAACTAGGTCTGGCTTGGCTGGAGCAAGGGGCTAGAGTGCACGTCGATCAACCTCCTCATCACTAGGTACCCAATAAAGGTTACCTTGGTGAAGAAGGGTAGTGCAATCGACATTAGAGAGTAGCAAAAGCCAGTCCCCGGGGTAAATCCAACATTAATGGCCAGGCTCAAATTTATAAAAGTTCATAATTTCAAAAACAGCTTGATCAAGCCGCTCAGACCCGAAAACCCTATCCTCAGGGTTGGGCTCAACTTCCAAAAATCTAGCAATAGTAGTTACAATCCCACCGATGACTACCCTATCTTTAGTGCTGCCCCTTCCAGGCGATCGAAAAATAAAGAAATGGTTAATCCGACTTCTCTGGTACGAAATGAGCCACTTCAAATAAGGTCATTGCTCCGGCCCGGAATATGATTGATCCGCGTTCGTAGAACTATTTACTTGATCACAGACATTTCTGGAACACCAGAGATGAACAAAAATCCAGAACTCTTATTCAAAATTATCTTGATTCATCTCCCCATGAGGAATTGCCCTATTTTCTGTAGATCTCTTCCCACTCTTAGAGACTTTCTATTCGATTCTAGAATCAAATTCGACTAAATACTAGACTAAGTGAGGAATAAAACAACAGTAGCATTGTGTAATTGTAACAGCCCCAGATTTCTAATTCCTTGATTAAAGCTAAATTAACCTGCAAGGCAGCAGATAATCCTAACAGGGTGTTACCATCGTATTTCCTTCTTAAAGATACTAGGCTGGATATCAAGTCTAGCAAATAAAACAAGAAAATCCTCATTACAAAACAAGCTTACACCGTTCAAGATTCAATTACACCAACTAAAACAAACTAATGTTCATCGCAACTCCCAACATTAAACTTATTAATTCCGTATTCGCGCCTCGCTTACTTTATGTCCCTAGCCCCAAGCATAACTAATTCACCTGAAAACAAAACATTTATAAAAGTGAGATAAACTCAGTAAACAATCACCCTTAACAGTCAACTACGCGCACAAATTCATTTTGAAAACATTTTAAGGGAAGGGAACGGCAGAGCATCTTTCAGGCACACATCTTATTATCACAGTCTTTCTTGGTTACCATTTTTAGGGATATACTTCTATAGTTGAAATTTGGAATGCATTAGATTCAGATTAGTCTTGGGTGAGCAACCCCAGTGGGTCTCATGGCCTGTGCTCTAGCATAGCGCAACCGCTTAACTCATTCCTGGCCTACCGCTACTCAGGCAGTTACCACTTATCCTTTTCCTGGCCTACCACCTTTAGGGGTGGTTACCGATATCCTGGCCCACGTCTCAGCCGAGCACGTGGCCGCTCACATGTATGCACTTGTTACCCGGGGAAGGCTATGGCCTTCAATCAACTCAAACAGATTCAACTCACCCAATTCAGCCTTTTTTAGTTAATGAATTCCTTACTCTTCACAGGAGGTCGACTTAACATGATAAGTTCATTCAGATTCAATCATTTTTCCCAACTATGACATCACAATGGAAATTCAGAAATTCCAACATAACGTGGTAAGCCGTAACTTTCATAACATAATATAACATGCAATTTTTACCTTCAGTACATATAACATTGTTCCTTCAATTTAAAAAAAAAAATAGGTAGTTCTTACTCAAGTTTCAAAAAGTTCACGGTTTCAGCAACGCGGCGAAAGGGTTACGGTATGATTGTCACCTAGTTTCCGTTCAACTAACGGGCTCGGTTCTCTTGCAGTAGCCCATTGAGCTTCGCCTGAGCAACCAAAAATTTGTTCTTAGCTTCTCCTCAACATAGGGGTAGGTTCTAGCCTAATTCTAGACTCGGGAAATTTTCCATTATTTTTTTTAAGATCGATTTAGGACACTAAACCGTACTATCCCTTGCTACCAGACCTAGACATATTCGGCACCCTAACTTCCAGTGACCATAACATTTGCTTTTAATACCCAATTTTAGTGTTCTATGTTAATCCAGAAACCTTAAGTCATCCTCTACCTTTTTTAAGTTCGGGGTTCATCCCGGTTCTGTCCTGAACCAGGTTATATTTTTGTTTCTTTCAGCAATATTAGTGACTATCTTCAACAGGACAGTCCCGAGAAATTTTATTAGAACTTGGAATACACTACTCCGAATGGCCCAATTCCATAACGAGATGGTCTGGTACATCTAGAGGCTCCTACCTAACGAATTCCACAATTTTTGGCAATCGATCCTAACCTAGGGATTTTTTCCAAAATTAAGGGTAGAGCAGCCCCAGATCCAACTTGACAGATTATGTCCAGATTTTCAGCCCAGGTTCCTAACCTCATAGTTTTCACTCCTAACCTCCCAAAATTAACTTCTTGCCCAACCTAGAAAGATAACTTTGTCTACTAAAACTTTTGCATTTAGTATTTTTACCAAATCTCACAGAAGCTAGGTCAAAAACTCCAAAAACCACCGACTATACCTGCAGACCCAGTTTTGATAGTGCTCAGTAATTAGGCCATAACTTGGTCTGCATAGATCTCCATCATGCGATTCAAAAACCCTAATACTTAGCACATCTAGACCTACATACTGTGAAAATTTCACAATTTTTAGACCACCGTACAAACTGCCGCAAACTTTTAAATTCGGGTCAGATTCGGGGGCCCGACAGTGGTACTTAGGGTGTTCTCTTTAAGTATCCCCAAATTTAAATTTGAAAGCAAACATATCAGATTAATAGTTTAAAACCATAAAATCAGTCCAAGCCTCTTTCTTGCTTGGAGGAATGCATGAAAGTAGAATCTTCATGCATCTACCAAGAGAAAACAGGGAGGGAAAAGTAATTACCTTGAAGAAAGGGGAGGCGTATGGTGGCTGAACTAGTGGCCGGCGGCACGGGTGGCGGCGTATGGAGGCGAGAGAGAGAGAGAGAGAGAGAGAGAGAGAGAGAGAGAGAGTCGGGTAGAGAGAGAGAGCCAGCTAGAGGGAGAGAAGAGAGAGAGATGAGTGGGAAGGGGGGTTTAGGGTTTTAGGGTTTAAAAGAAAAGGAAGGGGTTTTTGGACTTGCATGAAATCTTGCTTAAAAGAGAAAAATATTCTTTCTAAATAATCCATAAAAGAAAATATAAATTTTTTTTCAATAAATCCTATTGAACGCACATTTACAATAAGGAAAAGAATACATAGTAAGTCCTTTTTCTCAAGGTCGGTCTAACATAGCCACAAAATTAGTAAGAATGGAAATTTTTGGCCATCAAATTTTCCAGGGTTTTACATCCTACCCCCTTAGGACAGTTTCGTCCTTGAAACTGCACACGTACTTGGTCAAGAAAACAGGTGTGGGTACTTTTCCCGCATTTCCTGCTCGGTTAAGGAAACAGGTGTGGGTACTTTTCCCGCATTTCCTGCTCTTGCTCCCATGTTGCCTCTGATACCTCATGATTCATCTATAGTACTTTCACCAAAGGCACGGTTTTTCTGCGGAGCTGCTTTTCCCTTGGATCCAAAATCCTGATGGGGTGCTCTTCGTAGGATAGGTCCTCCTATAATAGTGCAGCGTCTGGCTAGATCACATGGGAAGGGTCTGGAAGATACTTACGCAGTTGGGACACGTGAAACACCTTATGTAGTGGTAGTTCTGGTGGCATTTCCAACCAATATGCTACCTCTCCCACCCGTTGAATGATAGGTTAAGGACCAATATATTTGGGGCTCAGCTTCATTGTCATACCGAACCTTAATATGCCCTTGGTTGGAGACACTTTGAGAAACACGCGATCTCCTAGCTTAAATTCCAAGGATCTACGCCTCTGGTCCCTATAACTCTTCTGGCGGCTTTGGGCGGCTCTCATTCGTTCTTGGATCACTCTGATTTTCTGGGTAGTGGCTTGAATAAGATCCTGCCCAATCGTAAGTACTTCATCGACTTCCTGCCAGCACATTGGGGTTCTACATCGCCTACTATACAGTGCTTCGTATGGAGCCATTTCGATGTTGGAGTGGTAGCTATTATTATATGAGAACTCTATCAAGGCCAACTGCTCATCCCAAGCCTTCTTAAAGTCTAATGCGCACGCCCACAACATGTCTTCCAAGGTCTAAATTGTATGCTCTGTCTGTCCATATATGGCAGGGCGAAATGCTGTACTAAAGCGTAGTAGAGTTCCAAACGCCTCTTGTAACTTTTGCCAGAATCCCAACTGAAACCTTATATCCCGGTCAGACACTATTGAGCTAGGCACACCATGTAGTTGAACTATCTCTTCCAAATAGGCTCGAGCCAACTAGTCCAGTTCCATGTGTTCCTCATGGCTATGAAATGAGCCGTTTTCGTGAGTCTATCTACAATCACCCAGATCTCATTATTTTTCTTCTGTGTAGGTGGCAGTCCTACTATGAAGTCTATAGATACGGAGTCCCACTTCCACTCGGGGACTTCCAACGGTTGTAAGAGCCCCACGGGCCTCTGGTGTTCCATCTTTACTAGCTGGCATGTTAAACATCTGGCTACGTACTCTACTATTTCCTACTTCATATTACTCCACCAGAATATCTGCTTCAAGTCCTTATATAATTTGTTTCTGCTAGGGTGTACAGAATAGGGAGTATTGTGTCCTTCATCTAGGATCCTTCTCTTAAGATCTTCCACAGCCGGTACACACACTCGATTGTGAAACCTCAAGGTGCCATCTTCATGGATCACAAACCCTGGGGCCTTTCCCATTAGTACTTCCTCCCTAATCCTTTCTAGTTGGGGGTCTGTGGCCTGTGTTGCCCTAATCTCTTCTATAAGGTTCAGTTGTACTTCCAAGGTGCACAACACCGATTTATTCCCTTGTGTCACCACATTAATCTCCGTCTTGTAGAAAGCCTCACACAGATCCTTGGGTAGTGCCATTACGCAGTTTAGTACAGGGTAGGGCCTACGGCTCAATGCGTCAGCTACCACATTAGCTTTCCTCAGATGGTATTAGAAGTCAACATCGTAGTCCTTAAGAAACTCTAGCCACCTAGTTTGTCTTAGGTTTAGATCTTTCTGCGAGATCAGGTACTTCAAACTCTGGTGGTCGGTGAAGATCTTGCAATGTACTCCATATAAATAGTGCCTCCAATTCTTAACGGCAAACACTACAACTGCTAATTTCAGATCGTGAGTTGGGTAGTTCCGCTCATGTGTTTTTAGCTGCCGAGAGGCATAGGCAATGACACGTTCCTCTTGCATCAACACACATCCCAGCCTATTCTTGGATGCATAACTATATACCATAAAATCTTTGCCGCTGGTGGGTAAGGCCAGTATGGGTTACTCGTCAATCTCTTCTTAAGCTCCTGGAAGGCTTCTTCACAACGGTCTGTCCATTCATACTTGGTGACTTTCTTAGTCAAATTGGTTAGTAGCATGGCGATTTTTGAGAAATCCCGAACGAATCTACGATAGTATCATGCTAGACCCAAAAAGCTTCTTACTTCGCTCGGGTTCTTAGGACTTGGCCAATTCGTGACAGTCTCTGTAAGGCCCGTGTACCTTATTTTCTGTTAAGCTGTTCCTCACGCCTTTTTGTATTATAAAAACCGTATTTTATTAGCAATATAAGCTAAAATTATTTTCTCAGCGCTTATGTGAGCATTGATTTTATTAAAAAGAATATTTTTATCACCAGTAATAATATTATTGTTATTAGTTTTGAAAATCATTCAATGATTTTTAGTAAGCATTATTAACGGTTATTAACGGGTACTAAATCGATTAGGAACCCAAATACGATTAGGTTGTCAACCTTAAAAGTTGTTCGATATTATTAAATCAAACCTGATTGTATTTGGGATCGAGTAAACGATGAAGCATTATATTATCAATTTGGGTTTAGAATTTAGGTTACGAACTAGACTAGCGGCATTGAATATGAATCAGCTTCAAACAAAAACAATAAAGAGAGGGAGGGGCATTTTGGACATTTTACACGACACATCCCCCTCTTCCTTCTCATTGCTGCCGCGATTCCCCCCCGATACACTCTCTCTCCTCTCTTTCTCTGCTGCTCGACTCTTTCTCCTCCTCTCCTCTTCCATTAACGCGACCTTCAAGCTCAAAGCCAGAGGATTTTCGCCACCTCCTACCTGCAAAACTCACCCATTCGACCCCCTAAAAGTTAGCCACCGTTGGGCGCGAATCTGGGTAAAATTTCGAGCAAACCAAACACGTTTACAGTGGCTCTGGGTGACGAATCGGGGCCCGAACGCATACCCCAGGTATGGCCATGTAATTCACCTCTTAGTTGCTTCAATTTCCTATAAATTAGAGTAGAAATCGTTGCTTTCAAACCCCAATTCAACCTCAATTCAGTAAGTGAGCATTTGGGTCGAATTTAGGGTTTGGTTGGCACGAATTGGGCACGATTTGGGTCTAGTTCGAGCATGGGTAAGCAAGAGTCGAAGGTTTGGAGTTGTTCGAACACCGAAAGTTGACCCAGCAGCCTTGGATTCAACTCTCTAGCTTGAAATCGAGGTGAGGGTACCTTTCCTCCTAAATTCTATTAATTTCAATGATTTGAGCTAAATTTAGTTGATGCGTGTTAATTCCAAGTTTAGAAATCAGTTTGGGTAAATTTAGAATTGAAGTTGAGGAATTACGAACACGGAACTGATTTGGGTCATTTGAATGTCGAATTAAGGCTGAATGTTAATAACCAGATAGTAGAGAAATGTTTAATGAACAGAATGTTAGCATAGCGCTGTGATTCTAATAATTTATAAGTTCGAACTCAGTTTTAAAGCTTGAGGAGGCTAATCGAAGCAATTGTGGAATGAACTGAATTATATCTAAAGGTTATGGTTACATCAGTTTAGGCCTGTTAATGGTCTATTCGTAGTTATCTCAATGAAGTATTATGCTTATGGCTATCAGTTAGCGAACTAAAAGGGGCAGAGTGTAGTTTTAAAGTTTCGATTACATCAATTGGTTCACTTAAACACCACGTTGTTATCAAGCATGAATGTAATGCCTATATATGATCGTTCTATGTACTGTTGGTTTGTATATGCCAATATTAAACCGAGTTTGGTAGTTGGATGGCTTGAGGTGAAACTATTGAGTGGTTCGAGGATCTTGTGGTCGGTGCTGTGTAAAGAGGGAGATAGGGTTGTGAATTGCCGCAATCGTGTGGATTGCAACGCTATGTGTGGCTTAATGAATGGTGATATGAAGTGTATGAATGTGCTATGTGTGAATCCCCTTTTCCCTCAATGTGCTAAGTGACATTAAGTAAATAGTTTTCGAAATGCAGACATGTTTAAGAAAAATTGTTAAATGCATGTTTCCATGATTTCAAATGCTTCTAGGTACTTACCAATTGTCTGGTAGTTTATGAAAATGTTTGTAGCCTATAAGAGATCCTAAATCATCGAACTACTCGATTAGCAACTTGACTGAATAGTCGATAAGTTTAGGAAATTTAAAAGTGATCTAAAAGTGGATTTGAACATGCTTAAGGCCTTGGTTTGTATACGGCTTCTCCTTAAGTTTAAAAGGATTTAAACGACCCGAAAAAGAGTACCTTAAGGTGCTAATTATGAAGCTTAGCTTATTTGCATGCATTTTGCTTACTTGTCTCTATTGAGTTTCGATCTACGATTTAGCAAACATATTACATTTAAAAGAAGCTTTTAAGCTAAAAAGTGAAGTCGTTTTTATGAGTTAGAAATCGTTTTACATTTATAAGAAGCCTTTTAGTTAGAAATGAAGTCGTTTTTCTGATTTAGCAACCCTATTACGCTTATACAAAGCTTTCAAGTTAGAAACAAAACCGTTTTATGATTAGGCAACCTTAATACGTTTATATGAAGCTTTTAAGTTAAAAACGAGGTCGTTTTACGATTTAGTAAACTTATTACGTTTATACGAAGCATTCGAGTTAGAAACTAAGTCGTTTTACGATTTGATAAACGTGTTACCTTTATAAGAAACTTTTAAGTTTGAAGTGAAGCCATTTTAAGCATTAACCAACTTATTGCCTTTATAAGAAGCTTTTAAGTCTAAAAGGAAGTCGTTTTACGAGTCAATAAACATATTATGTTCATACGAAACTTTTAAGTTAGAAATGAAGTCGATTTACAAACTAGCAAACGTTTTACGTCTATAAGAAGTTTCTTAAGTTAAAAACGAATTCATTTTGTGAGTTAGTAGTTGTGTTACGTTTATACGAAGCTTTTAAGTTACAAACGAAATGTTTTTACAATTTAACAAGCTTATTACGCTTTTAAGAAGCTTTTAAGTTTCAAAGGAAGTTGCTTTACATGTTAATAAGCCTATCACATCTATATGAAGCTTAACCTATCACATCTATATGAAGCTTTTAAGTCATTTGCGAAGTCGATTTACGTGTTAACAAACGTATTACGTTCATAGAAAGCTTTTAAAGTTAAAACTAAAGTCGTTTTACGAGTTAGTACGTCTATAAGAAGTTTTTAAATTAAAAACGAAATGGGCTATAAGCATTTACAAAGATTATAGTCATTTTGTTAAAAAGTAAGTTTCAACAAAGTAAGCATTTGGAAAAGAGATATGAAATACGACTTTGAAGGCTAAGAAAGTGCTAGGAAATTGGCCAGAGGGTAGGAACTGGACTCAAGATATGAGTTATCTTGGTGTGAGCTGTTCCTGAAAACTGGACACAAAGATGGCGTGAGCTGTTTCCTCCTAAAGAAAAGTTAGGAACTGAACTCAAGATATAAATTATCTTGGTGTGAGATGCTCCTGAGAACTGGACTCAAGATATGAACTATCTTGGTGTAAGCTGTTCGCCAGATAAGTTATGATGTGTGACGCATAAGAAAACCTTGAGGGGGACTGGACTCAGGATATGATTATCCTGGTGTGAGCTGTTGCCCCACAGAGGACAATATCGAGGTTAGAGTTGCTCTGTTAAGATGCGTTTTGGCCAAAAGATAAGTACGTATACCCCGGGGATAATGTAGATTAAGAGTGATGATCTCACTTAAGGGCAGTGTTGACCTCCCTTAGCCAGCACAATAAGATGTTTTTATGTTATAACTATGTTCCTAATAAATAGGAAATTTGGCAATTTGCCATTCTAAGCAGTTCAGAAAGGAAAAGAAGTTATTTTAAAAGGAATACGAGCCTCAAGAGGCCAAGTAAGGCATTTTAAAGAAAATAAGAAAGCTTTCAAATGCACATAACTTGCATATATTTTATGAATGTATTCTGAATATAATTTACATGAATTTCAAGTGTAGTTGGTTACATCCTAGCAATGCAATGAACGTTTAAGTTTTTAATGGTGCATTTCTCAAGAAAGAATGTTTCTTGCAAAGTTCTTCTCACCAAATTGGGTGTCTCATGAGTTTTTAGAAAAGTTGTAAGTTTTAAAGAAGTTTGCATGACTTATAAGTTCTTGGCATATAACGTGAGTCACTGTGTTTTTCACAAGTGTGTTTGAAAGCATCATATTCATCCCTGTGCTAATTGATTAAGTGTCTGAATGCTTGTTAGAAAGGAAGATTGGTCATTAAGGACCTAGGAATGAGTTGAGGGGTTAGAATGAAGTTTTAAGGATGGTGATCTTTCCTTGGGGGTTTTGATTGCCTAATATGACAGTAAAGTATGAATACGTGATATGTGGCTATTATTAGTATTATTGTCTGCAACTGCTTTGGGTTTTAGGGAGTAGAGAAATTCTCACTGAGCGTGTGGTTGCTCATCCCATTACTTTTCTCCCCTTTTCCCCAGGCTTTTGTTATGACAGGTGGAAGTCAAGTCACTTACGCGAGCTGGAGTCTACGCACTACTTGAAAAAGGGTCATATGTGCCATATAGAAGTAGATTCTTGTGTTTAACAAGGTGATGTAACGTATTCCTAGTTTGTGATTGTTGTAAACTAAGTTTTCTAGCTCATATAACACATACTGTTTATGAGTCGCTCTGTATGGCCGTGTGAGCCAACCATCTGATTAGTTAGATGTCTTTATTCGAAATTAGTTGTGTTTTGGGATGTAAACCCTAGTACTCCGGTTGTGTAGACTGTTGAGTTGTATCTTTTACTTGTCATGTATTAAAGAACTATTCTGTTTGGTGTACTCCGAGCGGGTCGCTCGTTGAGTTATGAACTCCGGCGTGTGGCCATTGAGCTTCTTTTAAATGTTATGTGCTTCTGTTGATTTACAGGGGATTTTTGTAAGGCTTCTTATCCTGGAAATTTTCAGTTTTTAGAGGAAATTCTGTCTGTTTCATTCCAGGAATTAAGTAAGACGTAAGAAAACGTAACGCTTCTGGCTCTAGGGGCTGGGGGTGTTACAGCCTCTATTTTCTACGGGTCCACTGATACTCCCTCGTGGGACACCACGTGCCCCAGAAATGCTACTTTACTCAACCAAAACTCACATTTCTTTAGCTTAGCATATAGTTCGTTCTCCCTCAGTATCTCTAGAAAATCCTCACATGACAGTTGTGCTCTTATGGGGTCATTGAATAAATCCAAATGTCATCTATGAACACCACAATGAACTGATCTAAATATGGCTTAAATACCGTATTCATAAGGTCCATGAATGCCGCCAGGGCATTCGTGAGTCCGAAAGGCATTACTACGAGCTCATAATATCCATACTGGGTGCGGAATGCAGTCTTTGGTATATCCTCCTCCTTAATCCAGAGTTGGTGGTACCTCGAACGGAGATTTATTTTAGAGAACATTCCTGCACTTCTCAGTTGATCAAAGAGGTCATCTATCCTGGGCAGAGGGTAGCAGTTCTTCACCGTAATCTTGTTCAACTCTTTATAGTCCACACACAACCTCAAGGTCCCGTCCTTCTTCTTCACGAATAACACTGGGGCTCCCCATGGGGATGTACTAGGATGGATATACCCTTTCTCTAAGAGTTCCCCAAGCTGTGTCTTTAGTTCCTTAAGCTCAGCTGGTGCCATCAGGTAAGGTGCTTTAGAGACAGGAGTGGCACCTATCACTAGGTCCATGCAGAATTCAATCTCCCTAATGGGTGGCATACTTGGAATCTCCTCCGGGAAGACATCCGAAAACTCTCGGACTACTGGAATGTCCTGAAGTGACAATTCCCTAGCCGCGGTTTCCACTGCATTACACGGGAACCCCTCGCACCCTTGTTCCAATAATTTACTAGCCTTCAGTACAGTGATAAGTCTCACTCCAGTCCTAGGCGCCTTTCCCTTGTGGACTATCCTATCCCCATTTTGCCTTTTTAGAGTGATCCTCTATTTTGGGCAGTTAATTTGGGCTTAGTACCTTGTTAGCCAATCCATTCCCAGTATAACCCCAAAGTCAGTTAACGTAAATTTGTATAGGTCTGCTAGGAATAGCTGCTTATACATCCTAATTGGACAGTTCTCATAAAGTTCCTCACACCCTTTCACCTTTCCATCTGGGAGAGTCACAGAGAATAAAGGGGGTCCACTAATTGGAGTTAACCCTACGGCCTCAACCAACTTTGCAGATATAAAAGAGTGCGTCGCACCCGAATCAAATAAAACATCTACTGGTTTATCATGGATAAAGGAAGTACCGGTCACCACATTCGGAGCTCCCTCAGCTCCTTCCCGGTGCATCACATATACTCTGCCCCCGGTGTTCTGTGGCTGTTGGTTGGCAGGCTTGGCCTGATGCTGCTGCGGTGGTCGATTCTGATATAACGGGTTGGCTTCTTAGCCACCTCCACTCTGGTAGTTCTGCTGTCTCTCTTATCCCCCGCTTCCCTGGTTAGGAGGGGGTGGGGCAAGGGGACAATCTCGTACTTGATGGTGTGGACTTCCACAGCGAAAACACCATTTCACAGAACGGCATTCCCGAGCAAAGTGCCCGGTTTCTCGTAAGCGTTGTAGGTCACTTTAGGCAGGGCCCCAAGCTGTTGTCCTCCACAATTATTATGATTTTTGTTGTAGAAGTTTCTCGAGGGTCTCTTGTACGAGACCTGCTATCCCCCCATTGATCTCCCTTCCTCTTATTTCCCCACTGCTCATTATAATAGTCATTCTTCTCCTTCATTGCCCACTCCACATTTACCGCGGTGTCGTATAGGTCCTTGTAAGAGGCATACTGACGTACGAACATCTTTTCCTTGATGTTTGGGTGTAGTCCCGCTTCGAAGCGGTTCATCTTCAACTTCTCGTTTGCAATGAAGGTAGGGGCGTATCGGGAGAGCTCCATGAACTTGGAGGCGTACTCCAGCACACTCATCCTCCCCTACTGCAGCTACATGAACTCATTCTCCTTCATCTTCTGGAGTGACACAGGGTAGAATTAGTTCTTGATCAGTTCTTTGAAAGTACTCCAGTTGAACCCAGGTTCATACTGCCTCTTCCTCACGGTCACCCACCAGCAATATGCTCTGTCCCTGAGATAGAACATAGCCAATTCGACCCTCCACTCTTTAGGGCGGTGAAGAGCGTCGAACAGTCTCTCCATGCCCTGAGTCCAATCCTCGAAGGCCTTTGGACCGGCAGCACCGTTGTAGATCGGTGGGTTGAGACTGGCAAGCCTCTTAAACATGAGGGAGTTATCGTCCTCATGCCTCTTCGCCTTAGCCCCTAACATCCTCTGCAAGTTCTCGTTCTATAGCCGTAGATGTTCCCCTGTTGCTGCAGTAGCTCTACCAGTAAGCAGTTGGTGAGGTCCGTCCTGGTTGGCGGTTCGGTCTCCCCCACCTGACTGTGGTTCCCGTTTCCACCTCGCGGGCGGAGGCTTTCTAACTGCTCCCGGAAGGCGGTCATAGTGATTTCTGGGTACAACGGATTTCTTCGAGGGAGGTGGGTCTCGGTACGTGACTCGTCGTTGTTTCGCGACATCCTGATTGAAACGTAGGTCAAGTTTAGTTTCCTTCCTAACAGTTCGTAGCTTATTCACTACAGGAATCCACACTATAGCCCACTAGGGCGCACTATGCAACTTCTCAGGTTTCGATTAAAATAGTACATCTGCATGACCCACTCTAGGCATCAAGCAATATTTGTAGGTTTTGAAATACATCTTAACATCAAGTTCACATCATTCCATCATATCGCACGTGCCCATGCACTATTCACAAACAGGTATCATACTGGTAGCTCACACATAGCTCAAGGATAATACTAAATGTCACAGAATTTTAATGATCAAAAATTCATATCTTTATTGCATAGACGGGAATCAATAACATTTCATATGATATCCTTTAGTACATCACTTCTAATGCTAACTTTATTAGCCCACAGGGGCTTACATCAAAACAGAACTTCAGAAAACAACTACAATCTTAACCTATGGAAAGAAAAGAAACTGAACTCTTTAACAGTACCCAACTCTACCGACTAGGGGCGTCCAGCGGACATGTACCCCTACACATATGTCCACAACGACCTCGACTCCAGTAAACTCCAGCAGCCTCAGCCCTACTCTTCTTTTCAGCAGGCTCGATCACCTCATCTTCTCAGCTACCCCCCTCTAGCCATCCTCTAGAATAGTCCTCACCCTCTCCTTCTCCTGATCCTCCTTAAAACTCATCCTCCCAAACTTCTCCACTTCACCCTCGCTCCAGTCTCTCCCACAATCTTCACTGCCCATTAACTGCCCCTCGCTAACCTCAGAGTCATCATCAGGGTCTTCCTCTCCCACTGGGCTTCCCTTACTGGGGTACTCCTCGAGGTCATCCTTAGGGTCTTCCTCAGGGTCTTCCTCTTCCTTAGTCTCTTCTCCTCCAGTGCTTCCTTCATTGTCTTCTCCCTCCTCAGAACCCACCTTCATGGGAGTACTCTTCACATCCCTATAATCTCCCTCATCATCTGTTGACTCCTCTACCGGGGGTGGTGTATCCTCCTCACTAGCTGTTGGTAGATAATCTAGGTCATGGGGTCCCTCCATCCTCAAGTAGTCTAGTAGATCCCTCATATCCATCCCTACTGGTTCCCAATCGCACCAACAATAGCTTCCCCATGGGCGGGGATCACGGGCCCGGGGAAGTAACTCATCCACTTGATAACGCCACTTCGGGTCTCCCTTCAAGGTCAGCAATACAAACACTACTCGGTTATACTCAATCTCCAAATAGCTATTGGGCATATCCCCTATGTATCGGGCTAACACCGACCTCATATGACGTATATGATCCCATACCACCTGACTAGGCCTCTTGGCTAACTGCTCGTGCAAACATTGCCCTCCTACACACCCACAGTGTTGGATACCCTCCATTCCTATACAAGGTAATGCATTAACGAGACACGCATTCAAGTAACATTACATATTCAAACAATAATGGATGCATGCAGCCCTTGCCCTAATGCTACACTCACTCTCCGCATAATCCTTAAGTCTACCAAATATTTTTTTATTTTGGTTGCTCTACTTAAAATCTTTTAGACGAGCCTTCAGGTTAGTAAACCTGGGCTCTGACACCACTTTATAACACCCCCAGATTTTTAATTCTTTAATTAAAGCTAAATTAACTTGCAAGGCAATGGATAATCCTAATGGGGTGTTGCCACCGTATTTCTTTCTTGGAAATACCAGGCTGGGTATCAAATCTAGCAAATAAAATAAGAAAATCCTCATTACAAAACAAGCTTATATCGTTCAAGATTCAATTACACCAACTAAAACAAACTAATGTCCATTGCAACTCCTAAAATTAAACTTATTAATTCCGCATTCGCGCCTCGCTCTACTTTATGTCCCCAGCGCCAAGCATAACTAGTTCACCTGAAAACAAAACATTTATAAAAGTGAGATAAACTTAGTAAACAATCAACCCTAACAGTCAACTACGCACCTAAATTCATTTTAAAAACATTTTAAGGGTAGGGGACAGTACAGCATCTTTCAGGCACACATCTTACTATCACAGTCTTTCTTGGTTATCATTTTCAGGGATATACTTCTGTAGTTGAAATTCAGAACGCATCAGATTCAGATTAATCTTGGGTGAGGGAACCCAGTGGGTCTCATGGCCTGTGCTCTAACATAGCACAACCGCTTAACTCATTCCTGGCCTACCGCTACTCAGGCAGTTACTGCTTATCCTTTTCCTGGCCTACCACCTTTAGGGGTGGTTACCGATATCCTGGCCCACGTCTCAGCCGAGCACGTGGCCGCTCACATGTATGCACTTGTTACCCAGGGAAAGCTATGGCCTTCAATCAACTCAAACGGATTCAACTCACCCAATTCAGCTCTTTTCAATTAATGAATTCCTTACTCTTTATTAGAGGTCGACTTAAGCTGATAAATTCATTCAGATTCAATCATTTTTCCCAACCATGACATCACATTGGAAATTCAGAAATTCCAACATAACGTGGTAAGCCGCAACTTTCATAACATAATATAACATGTAATTTTTATCTTGCAGTCACCTTTAGCTCATATAACATTGTTCCTTCAATTTAAAAAAAAAATAGGTAGTTCTTACTCAAGTTCCAAAAAGTTCACGGTTTCAGCAATGCGGGGAAAGGGTTAGGGCATGATTGTTACCTGGTTTCCGTTCAACTAATAGGCTCGGTTCTCTTATAGCAGCCCACTGAGCTTTGCCTGAGCAACCAAAAATTTGTTCTTAGCTTCTCCTCAACATAGGGTCAGATTCTAGCCTAATTCTAGACCCGCAAAATTTTCTATTATTTTTTTAAGACCAATTTAGGACACTAAACCGTACCATCCCTTGCTACCAGACCTGGACAGATTGGGTACCCTAATTTCCAGTGATTATAACGTTTGCTTCTGACACCCAGTTTTATTATTCTAAGTCAATCTACAAACCTCAAGTCATCCTCTACCTTTTTTATGTTCGGGGTTCATCTCGGCTCTATCTCGAACCAGGTCATGTTTCCGTTTCTTTCAGCAATGTTAGTGACTATCTTCAATATGACAGTCCCGGGAAGTTTTATTAAAACTCGGACTACACTACTCCAAATGGCTCAATTCCAAAACGAGATGGTCCGGTACATCCAGAGGCTCCCACCCAATGAATCCCACAATTTTTGGCAACCGATCCTAACCTAGGGATTTTTTCCAAAATTACGGGTAGAGCAGCCCTAGACCCAACTTGACAGATTGTGCCCAGATTTTTAGCCCAAGTTCCCAACCTCATAGTTTTCACTCCTGTCCTCCAAAAATTAACTTCTTGCCTAACTTGGAAATATAATTTTGTCTACTAAAACTTTCGTGTTCAGTGTTTTTACCAAGTCTCACAAAAACTAGGTCAAAAACTCCAAAAACCACTGACTATGCCTGCAGACCTAGTTTTGACAGTGCTCAGTAATTAGGCCATAATGTGGCCTACATAGATCCAAATCATGCGATTCAAAAATCGTAATACTTAGCACACCAAGCCTACATATTGGGAAAATTTCACGATTTTAGGACCCCTGTACAAACTGAGGCGAACTTTTAAACTCAGGTCAGATTTGGGGGCCTGACAATGATACTTAGGGTCTTCTCTTTAAGCCTCCCAAAATTTAAATTTGAAAGCAAACATATCAAATTAATAGTTTGAAACCATAAAATCAGTCCAGGTCTCTTACTTGCATGGAGGAATGCACGGAAGTAGAATCTCCATGCATCTACCAAGAGAAAACAAGGAGGGAAAAGTAATTACCTTGAAGAAAGGGGAGGCGTATGGTGCTGAACTGGTGGCTGGCAGCACGGAGGGGCGGCGTATGGAGGCGAGAGAGAGAGAGAGAGAGAGAGAGAGAGAGAGAGAGAGAGGGCCGGCTACAGAGAGAGAGCCGGCTAGAGGGAGAGAAGAGAGAGAGATGACTGGGAATGAGGGGGTTTAGGGTTTTAGGTTTTAAAAGAAAAGGAAGCGGTTTTCGGGCTTGCATGAAATCTTACTTAAAAGAATACATAGCAAGTCCTTTTTTTCAAGGTTGGTCCGATATAGCCACAAAATTAGTAAGAATGAAAATTTTTGGCCATCAAATTTTTCAGCGTTTTACAGTAATTGTCTATCTAAAAATGAACCTGGATCAAGCTGATCACTATCTAGCATACAAGACAAAAAGTACAACTCAGAAAGTCTTAGGACATTGAGACTATCGTCCCGAGCAAACAAAAAACAGGCCAGGATACACTGGGCTACTCTAATACAAGGGTTCCTAATATGTGTGCATTTTGATGAACTAATACTGTACCTAACACTCCTCGAAAGTTCACCCCAAAATGCATTCAGGTTGAATTCGTGGGGACTTGGTGGTGCGATAAATCCATGCTAGGTGGAAAAACAAAAATACTATTGAAGGTACCTAAGTTCAGTTCATACAATTGTCCTTCCAAATAAAATGATATCTATCCGACTTGACAATAAGGTCCTCTAATGACCTCAACATGGAGTGTACTAAGGAATTCTAGGGTCAGGTCCTTGTATGTATACTCTTTGAGTTCTAAAAAGTGTCCCATACCACCTCTTGTAAACAACCATCTAATATCATCCAACATTGCTAACTGAGCTAACAAATCCTCATCATAATATCTAGTTGCTACAACCATGCGTCCATTCAAACAATTGCACCTAGTAACATGATCGGGATGCGTTAAACCAAGAGGATGAGGAATATTACCTCTAGCATGCGTGGTTTAGGATGCCCTTTGAGTTGAGGTAGTGCTTGTTGATGAACCAAACTCCTTAGTGCTCCTTTGTCTCTTGTTTGGTGCCATGGTTACAAACTCTAACCAAAAACAAAACTGGATCCAAAAATAAGAACTAAAGCCTAGAAAATTGAAGAAATTAAGCAAAAATATGAATAATAGGAGAGAGAAAAGATTGGGTATAGGGGATGAGATAAGTTTGAAGGAAAAAAAGAATAAAGAGAGGGGGTTTATGTAGAAAGATGAAAGATTGAGTGGAAGGGGTTGATTTGGTGTCAAAAGAATTGAAAATGGTGAAGAAATAAGGAAGATTGAAGGTGGGAGGTATGGAGAGTTTAGAGAGAGGAAATGGAGGTAGAGAAAGAGTATGTTGAGAGGTTGAAAACAAAGTGAGGGAGAGGAAATGGCACCGTAGTAAAAAACCTAGACCGCGGGCCGTAGTAGCACACCACAGTCCGTGGCCTTCACCATGGGCCAACCGTGGTGTCTGCTGGTCCTCGAATTTTTTTTTATTTTTCTAGGTTGGCACCCCACGGCTGTATTTCTAGGGGTACTGGCCGTGGTGCCAACATTTTATTTATATTTTTTTTGGTTTTTGGTTTCTCTTTTTTTTCATTGTTTTTTTTTCAAATCACAAATTATAAAAACAGTAAAAATAAAAGCTCAAGGAAAAAGGACTTAGGTTGCCTCCCAAGAAGTGCTCTCTTATGGTCAAGAGCTTGACCCTTATTCTATGCTTGGTGCAGATCAGATAATGTATGGACATTGGCTTTGTCTCGGACAACAAAATCAAATTTCTTCAGTCGAAGGAACCATCTTAAAAGTTTTGGCTACAGGCCCTTTATCTTCATAACTTGGTGCCATAATGCATAATCTGTATACAAAACAAATCGCTCTTGTAGCCCATTAGACGGGCTACCGTCAACTTGCTCAACCCCTACATCAAAATCCGCATCAAAACATTTTATAGGGGGCATTGACAGAATAGTTTATGCAGACCTGCAATCATCACTCATGGAAGACTCATTAAGAACAGGGGCCCCAACCTCAGGCCTGTTAGGTGGCATAGGAGTAGGAAACTCCACCTTAGCATACCATTGGTCGGCATCCTCATAAGAAATTCAGTCAGAATTAGGAGGATCTTCAAAATTTAAGACTTCCTCTATATTAATTTCAGGGGAAAGGGGTAATGCATCCAATATAGAAAAACAAAGAGAAACCATGCCTTCCTTTCTATGACTAAACATAGCAAAGCACACTTGTATCTCAAAAGATACATGGCCATCTCTCACATCAATGTGGCAACCAGCTGTCGCCAAAATCGGCTGTCCTAGGATAATTTCAGCATCGTCGGTTTCAGGAATATAAACTATAATGAAGTCCTCTAACACCTGAATGTCTCCTGTATTGACTGGCACATTATCTAATTTGTCTATAAGTTGCATCACAGAACCATCAGCCAACTATAGTGAAAAGGTGTGGCTAGCAATGGTCCTAGGTGAAGCTTATGAAACAAAGAATAGGGCATTATGCTAACACTAGCATCTAGATTGCATAGACCTCTCTCAATTTTCACCTTTCCTACAATGCATGGAATAGAAAAACTACCTGGGTCAAGAAGCTTAGGGGGAAAAGTGGTGGGGATCTCAACAATGTCATTCTCTTTGAATATGGTAGTCTTGCCATCATTATTTCTCTCCTTATTTCCAGCCATGATTATTTCTCTATGCTCCTCCATTAGTGTATCCTCAGGGCCAGTTAAGTTCTCTTCTTCTTCCTTCATGGTAACACAGCTACAGTGCTCATAAGGATTGGGTTCGGGCTTGCTAGGAAGTCCATCTGGGGGCATAGATGAGAAAGTAGCTCTTTAGGCAATTTGGGCTTCTAACATTCTATTATGAGTTGTAAGCACATTAACCTTTGAAGCTAATTACTTAATATGCTCATCCTGTTTCTGTTGCGCCATAAGCATGCTTTCTGTCATTGCTTCCAAACTAGATTTTTGGGGCATCGAAGAAGGAAATGGGGGTCTTTGAAAACCAGTGGGTGGTCTAGCATTCATAAGGGGCATATTTGATGGGTTTAATTAGACGTATAAGAAAAATTTAGATGATTCTTCTAATCCAAATTATATGTATTAGAGTAAGGGTCATTTGTTGGTCTTGGATTAAAATTTTAAACATAATTAACTTCATTAAGGTCTTGGAAAAAAGGACTCCCAACTTGACAGTTCAAAGTCACATGCTCAACAGAACCACAAATTTCACGAGGGGAAGGGGCACTTGAATTCACAGCATTAACATTCATTCGGTCCAGTCTTTGAGTCATGACATCTACTTTAGCACAAAGTAAAGTAAGTGCATCAACTTCAAACTTATTTTCAACCCGTTTGCGTTGGCCTCGTTCAGTGGACCATTGAAAGTTGCCTTCTCCTCGATCAGATTACAGGCTTCATCTTCATTCTTGCTCATCAGAGTTCCCCCCACTGCCGCATCAATACTGGACCTCACAGACTGGGTCACACCATTATAAAAGGTTTGGATAATCATCCAATGCTAAAAACCATGGTGGGGGCACAAACGCAGCAAATCTTTAAAACGCTCTGAGGCTTCATAGAGCGTCTCATCATCTTTTTGTATAAAGTTAGTGATCTAATTCCTTAGGCTTGCTGTTTTGCTTAGACGGAAAAACTAGACGAGAAAGGCTCTTGTCAACTCATCCCAGATAGTAATGCATCTAGATAGCAAGGAGTGTAACCAAGCCCTTGCCTTATTCCTCAATGAAAAAGGAAATAAGCACAGGCAAATCGCAACACTGGAGACTTCATTGAGCTTCAATGTGTCGCACACCTCTAAAAAAACCGAGAGGTGTAGATTCAGATCTTCCAAAGGAGTTCCGCTGAACTGGGATTGCTGCACCATCGAAATGAGTGCTAGTTTGAGCTCAAAATGATTGGCATCTACAGCAGGGTGAGTGATGCTTGAGGCGATCCCTTGGACTGCAGGAGTGACGAAATCTCAAATAGCCTTCTTTTGATCACCTTCTCCTCGTGCCATGTTTGAATTCCTTCTTGCCTTGCACCTTGGTTCTTCAATCCTTTGCTTTTTCCTCCATAAGCGGAAAGTGCCCTCAATCTCAAGATCGGGTTTGTACGAGATTGGACTTCCTATAAACGAGGAAAATTCTTGCAAGCACTTTCACCAACACTACCAGCGTAGTTAAACAAGAAAAGAAAATAACAATAAAAGATAATAACATACTTACTCACTTTCGCAAGACTCTCAATAGTTAGCAATTGAGTCCCCGACAACAGTGTCAAAAACTTAATTGAATACTAATTACTAACACCGCAAGCGCATGGGTAGCCCTAGTATAGATAAAGATATCGTTCCTCAGGGACTAATGTAACTTATTGAGTCTTGTCCGTCAGAATGTGCTAAGTAAAGTTTTAATTCAAAGGAGTTGATCTGAACTTCTAAATCAATATTCTTCATCAATCAAAGAGAAAATATGTCTAGGAATTCGTGGTTATGAAAGAGTATTGGATCAAAATTAATAGCATGTGCTTTTCTCTAATTGATTAATCTCGAGGAATTGTAATCTATCAAGAAATTTGATCTATTCTTTTGAAATCAATCAAATTTACCTAAACTAAGTAAAAGTCGTCCTTTCAAACTAATTTGCCTTAATTCAAGTTTAATATATTTGATTACTCACTAGTCTTCCTAACATACAAATCTCTCTTTCGAGACAACTCAATGCTAGATCTAATCAAGCAGTCTAACATCCAAATGTCATTTTCAGTTTTTCATTCATTTGTTTAAATTAAACACTTGACAAAAATCCACTCACAACATATCAAACACTTGACAAAACGAGATCAAACCAATCATGAAAATAAGCACAATTGTTTAAATTAAATCATGATCCAACAACACTTACATAAACTACTAAATACCTAGACAAAAAGAAAACTACTCTGACATGATTAAGAAACAAACTAACCAACAATTAGGCAAAATCTGAGACAAAGGCTTGACTGAGATGGCCTTCAACCAAGAGCTTCGAACCGCCTCAAAAAACAAACACATGCACTTAAGATTTCCCACTAAAACTGACAATCAAATTAGAACACAACAAAAGTTGAGAAAGAAAGAAAACTCAACTAAACTCTAATCTAAGCTTTTGTATTGCAAGGAATGCTCAAGGGAGTTACCTTCTACTGCTGCAGAACGAGCCTATTTATAGGAAAGCTCGCTTGATCTCAACCACACATCCGAAGGAAGACGAAGAGGCAGCAGTTACAGGCCCACCACGGTTCGACCGTGGTCTGGGTTGGAACCAGATTTCTGCTCTTTTCTTGCTCCACGACTGTAGCAACTCATGAGTGCCCGTGGGAGAGGTTAAAATACACCTATTTACGGTCAAACGCTTGCGAAAAAGACTTAAAATCCTACAAATCACATTAAACAGCTACATCCAAGCATAAATCGAGAATAGAAGTATAAATAATAACAATAAGCACATAATTCTCCTAAAAATCGACACAAAATAGGCTTAAAATGATGTAAACATTATGCACTTACCAATGCATATGTGTACGTATATGTATATATACATACATATATATACATATGTATAAATATATGTATGTGTGAGTGCATAAATATATAGACATATGTACATATATATA
>JAKOGI010000648.1:432500-468193 GCA_029747015.1 Carnegiea gigantea | reverse complement strand
TATAACTCCATGTTATCATTCACATCAATGGGTGGGTCTATGGATTACTCAGTAATGGATGGGCATGGTCCTTACTCCTTCAGAATAAGTAGCAACAATTACCACTGAATTGGATCTTTACTCCCTGCACAAGGACAACGGCCCAAATTTGCTCAACTATATGTCTATGACACACATGCCGAAGTGCGAAATCGATGCAGCGCGTTAAATAGACAACAAAGTGAATGAGGAGTTGATGAGGAAACCTTACAAGATTTACAACATATGCTTGATACTGTGAATCCTTATGTGAAGGTTTTTTATAATGCACGTGATATCTTTGAGGCTGATAATGTGATTAATTAAGCATTCGCATTATTAAAGCACGTCCTGGAAGACAGTTCACATTACCCACTGTGGACGAAGTTGGAGCTCTCATAGTCGGAGGTGACGTTGGAGACGAAGAGCACCGGGATATTATTGTCCGAAAAATAGGCGGAAGTTCACAGCGAGTATATAAAACCCAACCATCGTATATGCCTCTTCAATACCCACTCCTATTCCCATATGGAACGGATGGTTAGACAGCTTACATTGCATATGTGGGGGGATCAAGCACTGCTTGACGAACGGTGACAATGAGGGAATTTTATGCATTCCTTATACAGTTTAGGGTTGATGAAGGAAATATTCTACTTCGATGGAGTAGATTGTTCCTTCAATTTATAGTTGATTGTTATGCTGCGATTGAGGCTTGGAGGTTACTATATATAAAAAAATACCAAAGTACACTTCTTGCAGAATTATACAGCAGCTTGCAAGATGCTATTACTGCTGGTGAAAATGATGCCCATGCAGTGGGGAGAAGGTTAGTATTACCTGCTTTATTCACAGGTGGGCCACGCTATATGAGACAACATTTTCTGGACGCAATGGCCATCTGTAATCAAATGGGCTATCTAGATTTTTTTATTACATTCACCTGCAATCCTAATTGGCCGGAAATCCAGGAAGCTTTAACACAACAACCAGGCCAACATACGAATTACAGACCAGATATTATTGCTCGAGTATTTGGCTTAAGGCTAAAAGAGCTGAAACGAGACTTCAAAGAGAGAAATATTTTTGGCAAAGTCATAGCAGGTATTGTTGTTATCTAATTACGTCATGTACTTTGGAGATTCTAAAATCTCCATCGTACTTTATTCATGGTCATTTATTTAAATCCTCATAACCTATACTCCTCCATTGCATATGTAGATATACATGTTATTGAATTCCAAAAACGGGGATTACCACATGCCCATATATTATTAACCCCTGCAAGTGAAGATAAGCCCACATGTGCTGAAGATATCGACCGTATAATATGCGCAGAGCTCCGTGATGAAAACACAGACCCCCTCGCATTGGAAACTATTACAAGACATATGATATATGGTCCATGTGGCACTAACATCCCGTACGCTCCATGCATGGATGGTAACACGTGCACAAAGCATTACCCAAAGACTTTTTGTGATACGGCCATTATTGAAGAAAATGGTTTTGTGAAATACAAGCGTCAAGATGATGGTCGAAGTATAACGATTCGTGGTAAGAGAATGGATACTAGATGGGTAATACCATATAACCATGATCTGTGTGTGAAATATGATGCACATATTAATGTTGAGCGGTATGCACAGAAGAAGGTCATTAAGTACCTTCACAAATACATGCATAAGGGAGCTGATAGAGCAACCATAGTCCTCAAAGATAATGTCCATAACCCTGAACATGGAATTGGTCCTTCTAACTATGAAGATGTCAATGAAATTAAACAGCACTTGAATTGCCGTTATGTGTCACCGGTAGATGCTGTTTGCAGAATATTTGAATTCGGGATCACGCAACGTTATCCACCTGTTGAACTATTGCAGTACCACTTACCGAGGTAACAACATATTGTATTCAATGATCATGATGAACTTCATAGGGTTGTGGAAGAAGGAGCACATAGGGTTACTATACTTATAGGATGGTTCATTGCGAATATTGAAGATATCGAAGTAAGATGTCACACTTACACAACATTCCCTTCTTATTATGTATGGAATAAAGGAATGAGGACATGGACTAAAAGAAAACAAAGGGTATGCGTCGGTCGACCGGCCTATGCTCACTCAAACATGGGCGAGAGATACTATCTGCGAATGTTATTGCGCATTGTTCAGAGAGCTACATTATATGAGGATTTAAGAACCATCAGCAGAATCTTATATTCAACTTTTAAGGAAGCTTGCTTGGCATGAGGACTAGTAGATGATGCTAATGAGTGGCATAAGGCACTAACAGAAGCATCCCTATGGGCAACAGGGGCTAAACTTCGAAGTGTGTTCTATTCAATGCTAATGTTCTTAGAAGTGTCTGACCCCCATCGATTGTGGGAACAACCTTGGGAAGACCTCACTGATGATTTACAGAGACGAATACAAAGAGATCTCAGAGATCACAGTTTATAGATTAGTGTGGAACAACGACAAGACCTTGGACTTTATGAAATTAAGATGATTTTGAATAAAAATGGTAGATCTTTAAGGGACTTCCCTCCTATGCCTCTGCCTTTACCTAATCTGCTGCGTCAACTTAATAACAAACTTATCAGAGAATAGCTTGATTATGTTCAAGAATAAGAGAAACATAACCTTGAGATGTTGCTACCAACATTAAATATAGATCAAATACGAGTTTTCCAATCTGTTATTCACGCTGATGAACTTGGAGAAGGAGGTTGCTTCTTTGTTTATGGCAGTGGGGGAACTGGGAAAACCAGTCTTTGGAAAACTATTGTAACATATTTTAGATCAAAAGGCTTGATAGGGATATCCGTGGCATCCTCAGGAATAGCTGCATTATTATTACCTTTTGGGAAAACAGCTCATTCGATATTTAAGATACCAATTGATGCAGATGAGACATCTACATGTTCTATTTCTAAATAGTCTGAATTAGCACAGCTAATTAGGAAAACATCACTTATCATATGGGATGAGGCTCCCACGACCCCTCGCTACACGGTAGAAGCAATTGAGTAGTCTTTACGAGATCTATGCAATCGGAACCAAATATTTGGGGAAAAAATGGTCATTTTTAGAGGTGATTTCAGGCAAATACTTCCTGTTGTTAAGAAGAGCACTAGAGCAGATATTGTTGCATCTTCAATATCAAGGGTAGCATTTTGGTCTTACTGCAATATTCAACATCTTAGAAGCAACATGCGGCTCATGCATTTAAATTTAAGTGACAATGAACATGAGCGGTTGCGGGGTTTTGTAGAATGGACTTTGAATGTTGGTAATGGTCGTGTGCAAGGATACTCATTTCTTAGTGATACTGAACTGGATTAGATAGAGATTCCTGAAGAATTTCTCATTAAGAATGACACCAACGGCCTCAAAACTTGATCGAATTTGTGTACCCAGGTTTGGTGGAAAGATACAGAGACGAGTCATACTTTGAAGACCGTTGTATATTGGCCCCCTTAAACACTAATGTGGATGAAATAAATTCCAAGATTCTATCAATGGTTCCTGGTAGTAGCCATACATACCTGAGTTCTTATACATTCCTGCCAACTAATATTGATTCTATTATTGATGACATTAATTCACTAGAGATGCTACATGGTATGAACTTTTCAGAATTCCCAAATCATGAAATACAGTTGAACATTGGTGTCCCTGTTGTTCTATTGAGAAATCTTAACCCATCAATTGGGTTATGTAACCGCACTCGCTTGATTATTGAAAAACTTGGTACTAAGGTTGTCTAAGCCAAAATCTTGACCGGAAGAAATATTGGGTAAGTAGTGACTATCCCATGAGTTGACTTAAGTCCTTCAGCTAAGGACTCACCATTTGCCTTGAAAAGAAGGCAATTCCCTCTAAAATTGGGTTTTGCAATGACTATTAATAAAAGTTAAGGTCAAACATTACATTATGTAGGAGTTTATCTTCAAAAACCTGTGTTCTCCTACGATCAACTATATGTAGCTATATCTCGCGCCACCTCTCCTTCAAAGCCGAAGTTCTTAATTTGCAACAAAAAGGATGTGCCTCGTAATATGACTAAAAATATTGTCTATCGTGAAATTTTTAATGGCATTCCTGATGCTTGGTTAGCCCCTTTTCTTCCATATAATAATGGTTTTATTTACATTAGTATAGATTTCATTTGCTATCATGATGTGTTCACTACATTGGATTATACTAATCTATTTTCTTCTTTTATTAATGGTTACAGATATGTCAGGTTTAGTGCATACTTCTATGCCTATATGTGCCATCAACCCTTGCAATAGATCAGTCACCCTAATTGTTCGACTTATGCGATCAATGACGGTTTAAGTATATGAGCAACGCACACTGTAGAAAGTTATATTCATGGACTATCAAGTATTGGTTTATTGAAGTTGCTAAAACATTTCCCACCATGTACAAGTATATTGCTTATCAATGGAGTTGGTTGTTTTATAGTGTGATGAGATATTCGCCAGCATATAAGGCGATGCTCAAATTAACCAATGGCAATCTATACTCAATGCTAGCAAAGTTTACCACATCTCCGGGCTCTTGGTTGATGCTGCGACAGATGGAGAAAGGAATGTGGTAAAGAACAATTTGAAGTTGGTTTTTACGCCGAGATCGAGACGCCTTAGCGTGGTTAAGGATTGTCCTGATATTCCTTACCAACACCTACCACCTTGTGTGTTATTCATTGATGTCCTCGGCGTCTAAGAACACGTGACAATGTTGTACGTATAATTAACACGGTGAACTTAAGTACCTATATTTCTATATGTATTTCCTCTCTATTATCTATAACATTTTCATATCATTTTGTTGTATAGACGTCATCGGCAAGGTAGTGGCGATCTCGCCGTTAGAAACGACAAGAAGCAGGGGCACTGTAAGGTGCGGATTATTACTTTCTGATATGCAGCATGTATTTCCATTAGTATAGATTTTTCCTTATCTATTAATGCATGTTAGTCTCCCTACTAATATTAGTACATCTAATTCTTATATACAGCATGCGCCCATTGAGGCTAACTTTAAGGGGAGATTTTGCGAAAGTTGAGGGCACCCACCTTCAACAACATTTGGGTACTGAAAATATACCTCTTGCTTCCAGAGTGCACATTAGAGATTACCAAGGTACCATCACATCCAATTCATATACTTTCACCCATCAGATTGGCTAACATCACTACGATGGTATACTTTATTAATATGTTTTCTTACATAAAATATACTTTTAGAAATATCGGTTTCTACTTTACCAATTAGTAGATTGCTGATTAACCCGAACATTCAAGCAACAGACGAGTTTGAAGAATGGTATATACAACCTATAACATTAGTTTTAATTTCCATTTCCCCTATAAGTTATATATTTGATCTCACACATGATACCCTCCCTACATGTATTAGGTTCTCTGGCACTAAGGGTGTGATGACCCATTTTGATTTCATCCATAAGAGAACATTACGTATGTACAATCTAGAGAAGTTGTTCGCAGCGCGAAGGATTAGATTAAATGACTATGCATCTACGCGAAATGTAAGCTTTGAATTTCCCTTACAAATGTAACTTTATGCTTACATATATTCTTTTAACAAAATATAATCTTTATAGTTCACAATATGCAGGTCAGATATTGTCGACTTTTTGCTTACGTCATTGAAATTCACCTGTTGATTTATGATGCCTATACTAATTGCAAAAAAAGTGATCACTCTTACGTATTCGCTTTGAATGTACCTTACTGTACATGTCAATCTCAAAATTTGACACAAAAGATGTTTGCGTACTTGATTGCCTATAGTTATGTACTTTCTTCTACTTTTCCAAATATGCATTATTATAATCGTCCTGTGCAATTAAATTTTTAGGTACATCTTCAGAGTTCTCTTGCAAGATAATACATGTTATAGAGAGTTTACTGTTCGCCTTGAGGATGCTCGAATTCTTTTGCATACCGCGACTGCGCAGTTAGATGTGTATGCATTGCAGGTATTACAGTTTTCCCTACGTATCACAGTTAACATAGTTCATTCTTTTACTATTGACTAACATAGTTTATTCTTTTACTATTGACTATCCTGTGTTAATATTTTCTACAGCTATATGGACATTTATCGCTTTATGCGATTATAGATGATTACATAGGTCAACCATGGATATTTGTCATGGAGCCCTCATGTCACTATGAAGTAGAAGTTCCTATCGCTTTGATTGCACTAGTTTATTCGGAGAAAGAGGTTTATTACTTACGAAAGACCAATATTAGGTACACCAGGTAGACCACGTGTAAATATAAACTTCAACCCCATCATTGTCATTCAAATAATTTCTAAAACTTTATTTCCCTATAGGTATAAAAGGAGGATATGGATTCTTCGTCATTGGCGTGATAGATTGACTACTCATCATGTTATTTAGCGTGTCTTTTTGTCATAATCACTATCTACTATTTATATCATTCTATTATAGACCTTTTCCTAAGTCATGTGGTTTTTATTTGTTCATCCCAATATACGAAGTTGCTATCCACATATATTTTTCAGTTATTATTCTATCATCTTTCCTAAATTATAATATTAGCTATGTCTACAATAGCTATCAGTTCATTACTTGCATAGTATATGTTACGAAATGTCTACTTTAATATGCACTGTGCATAGCACGGGTCCAGACTAGTAATAATAATAAACTTCAAAAATATTTCATTATTTCTTAATAATTATGTATTTACAGTAAATACGATTTGTGACTATCATCATAATGTATCTAATGTCTCTAGTATTACATATTCACAATACCAATGGCCTTTTATTAGTTATTATTTTATTAAAAATAATAATTTATGTGATTTGGAGTTAGGTTTGGAATTGGATTAGAAAAAATCCGAATTTTTAAAAATGTGACATGTGGCATATGCTAGCGTTTTGAGGTTTTGTTTTAGTGTGTATGTTTGTAAGTATATAGGTATATGTATGTACGTATGTGTGTGTGTGTGTACATATATATATGTGTATACATATATATGTGTGTGTATCTATATATATATATATAATATATATATATATATATATATATATATATATATATATATATATATATAATATATGTATATATTATATATAGATATATATATATATATGTATACATATATATGTGTGGGTATATATCTATATATATATATATATATATATATATATATATATATATATATCTGTGTGTGTACATGTATATGTATATATATATAATATATATATATATATATATATATATATATATATATATATATATAATATATATTTGTGTGTTTGTACATGTATATGTATATGTATGTATATGTATGTATATGTGTATATATATATATATATATATATATATATATATATATATATATATATATATATATATATATATAATTATATTTATTTATTTATACATATACATCAGTGGTGAAGCCACTGTAGTGTTAGCTGACAGTCCTCCCACAAAAAGAAAATGCGTTTATGAAATTTTTTTGAAAAAACACGTATTACACATAAATATAATTTGTAAGAATTGAAAGGCATGAAAGCCTGTTTGGCGTAATGATTGCATGTGGAAAACAAGCATCTCTCTGAGGTTACATGTTCAAATTTCTGAGAGTGTAGATTTCAATTGTTTGTTTTTCGCCTTTTAAAATAGGTATCCCTTAATTGGATTTGTCCTTTTTTTGATAACAGTGGGTATTAATTTGCATATGAGTAATGACATAGCATTGTGGGTGTTAAATTTTATTAAGTTTTATTTTTTTAATAATTTCTTAGAACTAACATTAACTAAATTTGTTGTGTCAAAGCCAGTTTGTACTCCAATTACATTAACTTCCATAATTACTTAGTACTATATATAATATTGACAAACTTAAAAACATCATATTCTATTAGAAATCAACCAATTTAATTTTCATAACTAGTACCAAGATTGACAACACTCATAATGTTTAAAACTATTTTCCTATAGGAACAAATGCAATGTCCCAATTTAAACCTTCTAATAACTTAGTCTCAAAATCCGTTTTCTAAATGAAAGACCTAATATTATTTCCGTCTCAATATAAGAATATAATTTTGGTTCAATATCTATTATATTAGAGATTATGAATTTGACGTGTATATCTATAATATTAGAACTAGTGCTATTAATTTGGTACAATTGTGGGTATGTGAGTATGTGTATTATTTGAGCAAAAATTCAAAAAAGTGTACTAGCAGAATTTGCATATAATCAATTGTTGTTGAATGAATATGTAAGGAATAATATGATGGTGTACTTTGATGACGAACTAATATGAATATCAAGTTATAGGACGGATGCACAATCATAATGTTTAATTGTGATAAAGAAATTACTGTATTACTTATTCTTGTAGAGAATTTGAATCTAACTAATCTTTTTTTTTTTTTGGTTATTTTAGTTGCCAATATTGAAATTAATATTTAATTATAATAAAAGTTTTTTATAAGCATATTATTCCAACGCCCCTTCCTTAAAATTTTAGCTTCGCCATTAATATATATTATATATATATATATATATATATATATATATATATAATATATATATATATATAATCATTATAATTGTTATGATGATCATTGATCATTAATGTTGTGTTATGATGATTTAATCAGAAAGCATTTAATAGAATGATGCTAATGACAAACTTCTAATGTTTACATGCACATTACATTATTTCTTTAACTCATGTGTCATATCGATATTTTAAATCGATCCAATTCTTACTAAACTCACTTATATCCAAGCATAGTCCAAATTAAATTTGAGCACACTCACTGGCTGTCAACATATCATAAATCATACTTCCTAAATTAATCATTCAGCATGCCACTCCATAGAAAGAAATTCATTGCTAGGATTCGAGAAAGAGCTCCAGAGGCCATTTAGGGAAAGTTTATTAAACCAACGAGATATAATTTGACTACAACCAAATTTTACAACCAACCTGTTGCGAGCATCATAACATAAATGATTATCTTCACTATCAAATCAGACTCAAAACGGATCTTCCAATCGGATATATGGGGTTAACAACTAGACATCCTCCACTATGTCATCGGCAGTGTCCAATCCGCAACATGAAACAATACATGTTTAGTTACTTACCAGTTCCTAGTTAACTATTACAGACTCCAAAACTCATGAGTTTACACCAAATAGTGAGCTATCTCCAAAATTCAACCACATCTCACATAAAAATACATCAAGTTAAGGTATTCGGTCTCAAGTTATGAGCAAGGAAAGGAGACTCAATCTCAACATACTCCTGGACTTTTTGAAGTATGAAAAGTTTTAGTTTCGGGATACAGAAAAGTTAATACCATTACAATGAACGAAAGTGATCCAATCGAGTAGTTAATGACCATACCAATCTAACTCCTCACTACATGCTTGTTACTTTGTTAGTAAACTTATAAATTATAGTACGCATATATGAGTCACATTTTGAATTAAATCTTACTCAAAATTACATCGTCCACTTAGTTGCACAAGTAAAAGAGTAAAATACAAATATTTGAATTAAGGGAAGAAAATTCAGCGAATAAGCTCACGCAATTGAATTTGTTTCTAATTGCAACTCAAGATTCACCTATATATTTGGAATATAGACTAATTTGAAATTAACCCCACTAGATTTACAACTGACCTTACATTGACCCAAACTTTAAAACGAGTCCTACCTAATCAAAATCATACTCAACCCAATCGAACCCATAGTAGATCAGGACATTGTTGACCTGAAGTAAGGCCCAACCTCCGAACTAAACAATCTACTTGCCAAGTCCACATCGGTGTCACATAAGGTTGGAGTTCTTGCTTAAAACTATAATTAAACTTTTCAAAATATTCAAATATGTCACTTGACTTTTTAAGTCAAAAATGTCATTAAAATTTCTTAAAAAGATAAAAGAATACCACTTAACTTTTCAAAATGACTAAAAAATGCCCATATCATAATGACATTTTTAAACATTTTGGAATATTTAATGATATCTTTAGCTGAAAAAAGTTGAGTAGCATTCATAAATATTTTGAAAACTTTAGTTGCATTTTTTTAGCAAGAACTCCATTAACTTGCAATAAACATGAGAAATGAATAAGATGTCGTTAATGAAGGAGCTTTGAAGATGGCATTTTCTTACAAGGAATGATAGGTTTTAATTGTATTATTTATAATACATTAATTATAGATGATTAAAAATATAAAATCTTAATAAATTCAGTAGAGAGGATATCACTATATAGGAGTTATCCGAAGGTTTGTGTGTCTCAATATAATATTATAAATGTTCTTACATATACTAACAAATACGCTGTAAATCTTAAAAACTAGAAAGTAAAAGATGTAATATCGTGTGATTCTTAACATCTTATTTAATATAATTTGAGCATAATTACTCATGTATGATTTTCTCATTTTCATTATGATGTCTTGTGTTGCAACAGCGCTTATGTATTGTTTACATAATATTTCTAGCATTACCCTCCCTCACTTTTGGTACATGGTACTAATTTAACAATCAACAAGTATTTTGCACCTATAATGTATGGGAACCTTTTAATTTTTTGTAATAATTATTAATTATTATTACAACAACCATATGCATTATGTATAAGGAATAGGTCATGTAATGTTTAGAAATTTTTTGAGATTTTTTAACTTTTAATACACTTTTAAACTTAGGTATAATTTTTGTAACACACGCATATGCATACATAAACACATAGATGTCTAAAGAATATTACATTTTGGTTGAATTTCTCCCTTTTTTATTTACATAATACTAATCTTCAAAACTTTTTTAAACAACAAAGGAGGAAAGGCGAGAACAAGAAAGAAGAAACATTCCTTCTCATAACACCACCACATACTATTACGAAGTTGAGTTTGGAAAACCCAAGCCCTCGCCTAAATGTTGAACAAATAATGTCCAGAGTGTTTCTTACACCATATATTAACATAGAGTGAACCTATGAGCCCTTCAAATGACTTTATAAATCACACTTCTTTCATCCCATATTCATTGTTAAAAATATATTTTTTTTATTGTACCATTTTGTTATCAAAATTCTCTTGTTCGGCAAGGCTGAATAATCATTTCCACAATTAATTCTTGTTTTAATACATACTTGAGATTTAACTATCGATATGAGACGAAGGGAGTAAGAAACTTAAAAAACTACTACTACCAAAGTCCAAATTGTATAGAATTCACTCAATCCCTTGCCCAAAAAATAGACACTTGTTATAATGTCATGGTGTAGAGAAGCAGATGCAACGCTCTCAATGAGCTAAAAGTGTTACATACATTAAGTTAATCCAATTTACTATTCCAAATTAGATATTCCTCATTAGCATAAAACTCGAATCTGATGCCTCAATAGAAGTGCTAAACTATTGAAGCCTAGCCGCATTGGTAGATTGCCACCACATATATGCAAGTTTAGAAATTCAAAGTTCAACTACTTACCACGCTGTTTGGATTAAGATAGAAAGATCAAAGGGAGGAAAAAAGAGAGGAATGTAATGGAGGGTAAGGGAAGGAAAGGAAAGTAATTTATCATCACCTTGTTGGATATATTATGAAAAGGGATGAAGGAAAATGACGGAGAACTATTAAAAATTCTTCCCTTCCCCTAGTTTCCCCTTTATTTTGAAGGTGAATAAAAATAAGGGAAATATGAGAGAATGGGGGTGAAATATTTAATTCCATTTCCCTCCCTTCCCCCGCATTTAATATTCTCAAATAAAGGGAATGAAGATTAATTAACTTCCATCCCCTCCCCTCTCTTTTCACCCTGCAGTCCAAAAAGACTATAAAGAAACCTTCCTTTTTCCTAAAATCTTTTCATTTTATAAATCTTGGTAGATTTCATAATACTTATAGTGAAAAAATTCAAGGAAGACAATCTAAGCTTAGCTACTTTACATTGAAAAAAACTCATAAACCCTTCTCGATAAAATTGGAAAGAGACTAGACTTACAACATCAAAACATTTGCCATCTCACATTCAGCTAAAACTCATATGGTAATTCATCAGACATCACCTGAAAAGTCCTCACCACATCGTGCTTGGGAAAAAGGAAATAGAAATTGTGTGACAACATAAAATTTCCATATTCATGCCCACCCGCTGGCAACCGAGGCTTCGTTTGGTCTTTAGAAATTTTGGTGGAAAGAAAAGTTTAAGGAAAAAAATAAGAAGGAAAAAAAATAGGAGGAAAGTGAGTTCTTTTCTCTTGTTTGGATTGAGAAAAAAACACAAGAATTTAGATGAGAAATTTGAATGTTGATGAATTATTTGAATCATGCTAATATTACCTAAACAGTGTGAGATTGGAGCATATTGGGAATTTTTTTTCCAAACTTTCCTCACAATTTTATGAGGAAAATTTTATCACATGTTTCTAACAGTTTTTTTACCTAATTTTCAGCCATAGTTTCTCTTTGTGATTTTCTCTAAACCAAACACAAGAAAAAAAGTTACTTCCCCAATTTTTTTTTTCTTTCTACCATTTTTCAAGGTCTAAATGGAACCTAATGGCTTGCTTATTGTAAGCATATTGAAGGAGCAGGAAATAGATTAAAATAGATTGGAGCACATTAAAGCAGGTGGGAGCAAATTTGACTAGCAGTTAATAGATTGGAGTATGTCAGAGCAGATTAAGGTATTTTGGAGCAGGTTTGACTAATAGTTAGTAAGTAGGTTAATGTAAGTTGGGGAAGGGTGGGGCAAATTGAAGTAGTTTTATCAAGAAGCTTAGAGTGTTTTAGAACGTTTTGGAGTGTGTTGGAGTGATTTTCATGGTTTTATACAATGATACTTTAGTTTTGTAATACTAGTTTACATCCAAATAAATTATGCAACGAAATGAGTTGAGCATGATTGCAAGTGCTATTGAACAAAGTAATAATATTTTTCATATATCGAGAAAAAGTAACCACCATTTCAATTAGACAAACGTGTTGAGGTATTTGAAGATATTTGCTCATTGCTTGTTTATTTTGCTCATCGTACAGCCCAACAATGGGTACTATTACAATGTCAGTTAGTCTTGTTAAAATTAGTATCCCCTGTTCATGCATTTAGCTGAAATTGTTTAGCATGTAGCATGATATAATTATGTCAATTCGTCATTTTATATTAATTTGAGCTATTCTGTCCTTCAAAATCTTCCATGTGTTTTTGAACTTTTCAAATATTCTCTCAATTTCGATCATGGTGAAGAGTGGCAAAATTGAAATTATCTTTATCCTCAGTAAGTGACCTATAGTTTTAATTGATTTTTAGAACTTCAAAGAGAAGGACAATAAAGTAAATCTCACCTTGGTCGAAATTAATTTGTAATTTATCATTAATAGTTTATTTGTTAATAATAACTTCAATGTTGTTACCACAGTACTCTCCTTTTCTTAATTTGTCATTAATATTGATTTTAAAATTTTTAGTTTTCAAAAAATAATTATTTTTTGCCTACATTGGTCAAGGTAAATTTATCATTCATGTGAAGACGCTTATTTTAGTTAATTATTGTAGTTAATTATTACCTAGTGGGTTAGATGACTTCCAGCGAGTTTCAATGGCTGGGAGCGAGTGTAATAGCCATACCAAAACCATGCTAATTATTTTAGTTTATTTCAATTTAACAAAAATTGAGTGTTGCATTTTAATTCAACATTTGAAATATTTATACTACTACATGCTAAAACAACAAAATAATCGTGAAATAAGATTTAGTAACGCTTCGCATAAGTTGTTCAATACCTATAAACGAATAAAAATGAGCATATCTATAAACATGATTAAGGGTTATATTTCTCATGGACGATATTAACTAAGAATACTTTATATAATTTGCTTACTTATATTACATAATAAAACAATACTGTGAACAAATAAAATAATAATAATTACAAAAATGTATATCAATCAATTTGAGTGAAACTCCTAATTTCCCTCTAAATAATTTATTAAGCTACTAAAATAACCCATGTTTGTAACCCAAGTTTTTACAAGTTAGAAGAGAGGATTATTTTTTAGGAAAAAAAGGGAAAAGAGGTTAAAGTAAAGAGTATCAGTGAGTCTCTGAACACATGCACCGGAGGCCAAACTCTTAGAACACGTAGTGTGTCAATTGCCTAGAAAAGAAGAGAGAACAGTAGAAGAGGAGAAGAGAAGAAGAGATGATGTGTTGGGGTGTATTTGCTACAGTTGAAGGGAGCCCGTATTTATAGGTACAAAAGGCTTGTCTGAGTGGAGAGAAATTAGCAGCAAGAACAGGAGAGCCAAATGACAGAAATATAGCTGTTAAGCTAGGAAAAAGGAGAGTCTCATGCTGATTGCTAAATATGGTTGCTTGACTGCTAAAAATAGTTTCTGCTTGAGCCAAACGTGGAGGAAAATAAGCGCACAATCATTGACCAGGAACGCCAACGGACAAAAATAAAATTTATTTGCTTCAAAAAGATTAGCAGACGACGCTCAAACCTAAACACAGCCCACAACCACGACTGCGTTGTGCCCGCCTGACTCAGATTGGGCAGGCAGGCGGTGAGCACGCGTATGTATGGTGGTGACTCTCTACCCACGCTAGTATGAAACCAGGCCCAATGTTATTCAATAGGCCCAAAGAAGGAAGGTAAAGATAAACCCTACTCCAACTCCCAAAACCACCTATGGGGAACACAAGGGGATGGGAAAAGTAAGGGGTTAGTGAATGCCATTACCACAACAATTCCCCACTAATGGCATACAGACTAGTGAAGAGAAGATCTGGGCAAAGGAAGGATCAGACCCTTAAGCATTAATATCTTTGTATTGAATTGAACATAGTGAAGTAAGCGAGCTTTTCCCTTTTGTTAAAAAAAAAAATATTATTATTGTTTTTAGTCCCTGTTTGGCAAGCAGCTGTTAGCTGTTAACTATTTGTATTAGCTAGTAGCTGTTAGCTATTTGAGTTAGTTATTTGCATTAGCTATTTGTTGAAAAATTATTTGGTAAAATTAGCTATTGCTCATAAAGTTGTGAGATAAAAAAACTAATTGTTCAAAAAGCTTTTCCAAAAAGCTCATGGAATTAGCTTTTTTAAATTAGCCTTTTGGACCCAAAAAGCTATTTTAAAAAGTTCTTTTACCAAACACTTAAATTAGCTTTTTTATTTGGTTAAACAGCTAATTCTGGTCAAAAAAACTCTTTTTGGTCAAAAAGCTCTTCAAAAAGCTGTTTGCCAAGCACCCCCTTTGTTTCCTTTCTTTTAAAACAAATCTTTTTTTTTTTGTTGTAGGAATTCCAAGATGGTCGTCTTTGAAGAATACAAGCGACGAGAAAAAGTTTATCTTTCTGTCGTAGAAAATAAAGACACTAGAGCAGAGCTTGGCACCACATTTATTATCCATCCTTCTTTGCTTCGTCCTGAGGCAGACAAGATACCAATCATCCCCCGGACTAACTTTGCATCGCCCTTCACTACTAAAGTTGCAGATAGAGCACATGACAACATCTACTTTCTTCATAGCGGTAACCATGATGATAGTTGCACCATAAGAAGTTTCCCATTACTTGGACGGAAAATCATCTCTGGTGCAGTTTGTTGGGGCCAACATTGAAAATATTTGGGGAATTCTCTTTCATTCTAAAATACTAGAAGTGAGTAGAACACGTCCTCTCATGCTTTGAATCTTAGTTGAGGGCTTGTTGCCTCTTTGATGCAGTTTATGCTTCATTATATACTTATGACCGTGACCCCCATATTGTTCGCGCTTTTGTGAGTCTTGGTGCCTTGAGACCATTACACTGTATACTACATCAGGGGAAATGTTAATATCTCTATGGGACTTGTACAAACTTAGTAGGCTGCCAACATATGCGAGAATCTATGATGAAGCAGTGCCTAGTCAGGATGTACTATATCAGCAACGTTAGAACAATCAGAGATTGATCCAACCTGCTTGTCGATATTTGTTCATTGCTTATAGTCGACTTGAAAATTCAAACGACAAAGGGGTTAGTGTCGAATGCTGGATAGATTTTTGGTGCAAAAGAAAAGTTATACCAGAGTCTTTCCAATGACGACAAAACTCTTCCAGATTGCGTCCTACCAAATCACACCCGAAGTCAACACATAATCCTTCAGGTGAAATTCAATCGATGACCTTATAGTGGACTCGAAGAAGAAGCAGCTGCCTTTGATGCACTTGAAGTCCCTAATGATAGAATCTCAAACACTCATCTGACTGCATTTCTTTCGTGCTGGCTATGCACATTCATTCTTCCCTAGGGTGAGAAAGGATTCATTCACCCTGGAGCCTTCGAGGTGGCTAACAATATGGTATCGGATGCACATTTAGCTTTGCAGTGTCAGTGCTGGCTAGCATTTATCGTGGTTTAAACGACATTTTTAGTGCATTAAAACCTTCAAACTCGATGTCATTCTTTCCTGCTCATTATGTATATGGTTGGCTCACATGCTACTTCAATACACATTCTGTACTAGACCCCCTTCCAGCGGGCCCTTTAATGGCATGCTATTCCGGCTTTGTGGGGGCAAAGAGTTTTGATGATGCTCAAAGACGTATTCATGAAAGGGCCATTGCTGACTTGGGTTATACTATGCTTAGTAAAAACAAATATGAAATTTTAAATGATGATGCCACTCTTGGCTATGAGAAGCTCAGCTACCTAATGGCTCTCCGCTTTGGTATTCTACCTTTTCATCGTGGAGCTACCTTTTGTGTCATGCCCTATAGCCTGCATCGATTTAGCAGACACTTTGGTTTCTGGTAGGATGTACCTGGTGCACTTAAACTCGACCTTTGTACTCGAACCACATCCTATAGTGATGCCTTATACTTTTGGACCGCCCTTTCTATCTAAGAACACCAAGTCCACAACAATGTCGCTGAGCTTTTCGCTACATCTTAACAAGTTCATGACTAAGAAATACCAGGATTGGTGGTCTAAGGTAACAATAAGTGATCTTAGGGCAAACGTTGGTCTTCTCCAGAAGAGTGCAGGATATGACCCGTCCAAGTCTAAAAGAACATCAGAGATCACGTTTCGAAGGATGAATCCGATTTCGGGGACCAAAATTCTAATGCTGAACAGACCGGTGAGTTCTCCAATATTCAAATTGCCAATAGAGGATTCAGAGGCAGTGACCAGGATTCAGAGGCTAACTGTAAACATCGAGGGTGCAAAAAACGTAGGACAGTTACTGCGAATACTTATGGATTGCATCTTGGGGATAACTTTTTCAATGACATCCAAAGTTGCTCAGACATACTGACTAACCTTGAAGATGTACCTTATTTTCTTTTCCATGCATAATGTTAATTATAAAATTCATCCTGCAAGTTTTATCGCCTAATCATTTTTTTATTTTTTTTAGATTGGTGAACTTAACCTAGCATAAGAGCCTACCCCTATTGTCGATGAACAGTTACTCACGGAGACCAATCTTCCAGCCCAATTGTCAACCCCTAAGGCTGGAATCCATGACGGCAAGGACATAGAAATTGTAAAAAGTTGGCATCTCCCAAGGAGCTAGAGGATCAATCTCAAGAGGGGCTAAAGTCTTTTCTACATTACCAACCCATAGTGAGCACTCCGTCGAGGGACCAACCTTATTGCAACTGGGAGCGAAAAGAATACCCATTGTTGTTGAGAAAGCTACAATCCATGACGTTGTAAATGGATAATCTATGACAGCAGCTATTTCTGGCACTTCCTTCCAACCTAGGCCTGCCTCTCTAGGCATCATTACTTGCGACATATAAGCTATAGGGTCCACATACTTGTCCTCCCTGAAGAATGTTTCATTTGAAGAGGTATCAAAAGTGTACGAGGGTGCTCCCATGATGTACAAAAGTATCAAGCATCTCAACAGTGATCCAAATCCTTTGAAGAAGCTGGTAGATGTCTATGTGATTAGCATATCTGCATACCTACCATTGAGACAAGCGACCTCGACAGTTCGCCATCTGGATGACTTAGGCAAAGAGAGATCTGCCTGCATTGGACAAGTCGACCAAGCACAGTCTAATCTTTTTGTGGTGCAGGGAGAACTAAACGCCATCAAGGAAAAGCATAAGGGTGCAACTCAAAAAGTAGCTGAGCTAGAAAAAGTACTCAGTATTGCTTATGAGGAGGAACAACAACTTTGAAGTGATATTGAAGCCAAATCGACATTAGTGACTCGCATCGAGCAACACGTTATTGAGAATAAACAAGCTCTCACTGACCTTGATGTCATACCCATTTTGTCATTAGAAGACGTTGAGAAATTGAAGGAACATGAGCAGGATGTCCTAGAATTGTAACTCTCACTCAATCCTGATAACTGGATAAGCATTGTTTAATTAAGTGACTTGGTCTATTGTAGTTCCACTTGGATTATTCATGTTAGTGGATTCTTAATATTCTTTAATAACAACATATTTGTCACTTCCTCATCTCTTGTTGTGTTTGATTAATTGTGCTTAATTATTTTATTTACCAAGCTACCTACGTACTCATATGAAATTGCAATTTCTTCGTGAGATCAAGTCATAACGTAGTTCAACCAATGATACTTCAGTTATTTGTTTTGCCATTCACAGTTTATACTCTTACAGACTAGGAGTAGTACAAAAAAAATTTGTTTAATTTATTTAGAGGTTCATAGTTCATACTCTTGTGGGCCAGGAGTAGTATAAAGAGAAATTTTTTTTTGAATGAACAGTTTAGGCTCGTGCTCAGGAGCTTGCAAGTATATTTTTTTTTCAAGGGAAGTATCGCTTCAGAAATTTGTCATTTGTTGGTCCTACTCGAACTCCGTCTATATCAACTATCTTGTAAACACTATTCGAGTAGACTTAATGAACAACGTAAGGACCTTCCCATTTAAGAGTGAACTTGCTTCCTGTCCTATTCGTCATAATGATTGGTCTTCTCACAGCAAGCACTTTATCCCCAACCTGAAATAAGCATGGTCGAACCTTTTTGTTGAATGCTCATGATGGGCATGCTTAGTAACACTCTAACTTTTGTTGTGCTTGAAGTGTCTCCTCATCGAGAGATTCCAACTCAGTTAGGCGAAGCTTGTGGTTTTCATCCTCACTTAAGCCTTCTTGTATAGCGATGCGCAATGATAGAATTGGAATTTCCAAAGGCAGAACAGCTTCTACACCATACACAAGAGCATAGGGTGTTGACTGTGTTGACATCTTATACTTGGTTCGATAAGCCTAAAGTGTTTCTCCCAGTCTTTCATGCCAGTCTCGCTTGGATTTCGCCACCACCTTCTTTCGTAAGTTGCACAGTATTTTGCTAAACGCTTTTGCAAAGCCCTTTGCAGCTACATGGCACATTAAAGATTTATGTTGAGTGAACATTAATGTCTCACAGAGGCTAGTCATTAGCTTGCTGAACAATGGTTTGCCGTTGCAGATGATGATGTATCGAGGCACACCATATCGATAGATGATGTGCGTTCGAATAAAATCGACAATATTCTCCTTCTTGACTTCTTTTAATACAATTGCCTCCACCCACTTAGAGAAATAATTAGTGGCTATAAGAATGTATAAATGACCAGCTAAAGACCTAGGAGTGAGGGGGCCTATGACATCTAGCCCACACGACTCAAAAGGCCAAAATGCTACAGTTGGATAAAGAGGTTCCGGAGGTTGGTGTATGAAATTGGCATCAAAATGATATGTGTCATATTTTTTTCCATAGTCAATAGAGACATGCACCATGGCAAGCTAATAATAGCCCATTCTTTTAATGCGGTCGGACAACTTAGGCCCTGACTGATGTGCCCCACATACACCTGAGTGAGCTTCCTCCATCACTTGTTGTGCCTCATCTTCTCTTCAACACCTTAACCAGAGGCCCATAAAGGAGTGTTAGTATAGAGTCTCATTATAGCAGAGGAAATGCGGCACTCTTCTTTGGATTTCCGTCTTACACCACACATCACTTGGCAGCTTCCCGTACTTCAGGTAATCAATCAACAACGGACGCCAATCTTTTTTTTCAACCTTGTAAACAGAGATTACACTGACTTCCTAAATAAGCTCGTCTTCCAACGGCATGACTACCCATTTAGCACAAACAGGAAAGGTCATATCATCTTCTGCCCCCAGTGCCAAAGTGGCAGCAAAATTAGCGGGCGCGTCGGCCATCTTGTTGGCACTTTTAGGGATGTGCTACAACTTAATTGTATCTAGCTTATCTAAGATTTGCAGGGCGTGCCCGTGATACGAGATCAGGTCCTCCTTCTTGACTTCGTACTCCTTGAGAAGTTGATTAATGACCAATTGTGAATCACCGTACACGTCTAAGTCTTTAATGCCCATTTCTATTGGAGAGCTAAATATATCTTTTTGATTGGAGAGTAATTTAATTCAACCCCAATCGAGGTTTGACTCAAGTAATAAAGAACTCTCTCCTTACTATCCTCATTCTCTTGAGTGCATAATGCCACCCAATGACCTTTCTTGGGCGGCAATGTAGAGTATTAAAGGCTTGCTAGGAATTAGAGCTCCTAGAACTAGCGGGCTTAACAAATATTTTTTGATGCTTTCAAAGGCATTTTGGTACAATTGATCCCATTAAAAGGGTGCCCCTTTCTCATGAGGTGACTGAAAGGTTGACAACGTCCTACTAAATTGGATATGAAGCTCCTACTGTAGGCCAAGCGCCCTTGTAAACCACAAAGCTCTTTGAGAATCTTAGCTTCTTGCATCTCTTGAATTGCTTTAACTTTAGCTTGGTTGATTTCAATGCCTCGATGTGGGATGACAAAGCCTAAAAACCTGCTAGAAGTAACGTCGAATGCGCAATTAAGAGGATTCATTTTGAGTTGACACCTTCGTAATCTCTCGAAGATTTATCGAAGATCATCCAAGTGCTTTGACCTCTTTTTTGACTTTACCACTAGATCATCGACATAGCACTCCACGATTTTGTATAACATATCCTTAAAGATGGTTTGCATCACCCTTTGGTATGTAGCCCCTGCATTTTTCAAACCAAAGGGGATTATCTTATAGGAGAAGATGCCTTTGGGTGTGTGGAAAGCTATGGCCTCTTGATCTTCTGATGCCGTTTGAATTTGATTGTACCCTACTGTGCAATCCATAAAGAACAAAGCTTCATGTCCTGTTGTGGAATCAATCATGATTTCTATCACAGGCAATGGAAAATCATCCTTGGGCGCGGGCATCATTGAGATCTCAAAAATCTACACAAATGCGGAGTTTTTCCTTACCAGGACAATATTGGCTATCCATGTTGGGTATTTCACCTCACGAATGAATCCAACTTCTATGAGTTTATTCACCTCCTTCTTGATTTTAGGTATCATATCAGAGCGAAAATGCCATTGAGGTTGCTTTTTAGGTGACACACCTTTTTTAATGGACAAGCAATGTACAACAGCCTTAGGATCTAACCCAGGCATCTCTTGATAGCTCCATGCAAACACATCTTCATATTTGCTAAGAAGATCAAAGTACTCTTTCTTTTCTTCAGATGTAAGCAAAGAGTTAACGTACATAGGATCTTCTAGAGTCTTGGGAGTTTTTGTGAGTTCAATTTCAGAGTCCAACTCATCAACATCTTGGATTGTGACGTAATTAGATGAGGCTTGTTTTTCTTGCTTGACTTCCTTGTCTGGGCTAGGCTTAGACCTATGATCATTAAAAACTATTGTGCGCCTCTTCACTCTAAGTGAACCATCTATTTTCACATCTAATGTCATCAAGCATTTCATACGAGAAGTAACATAACTTTAGACTTCATTTATTTTACAAAGACGACCAAATACTGAGCCCCTCTCCTATGGCCATGATGAGCTTAAGGACCTGTGCTTGACTTGAACCTGGTGAAGACTGAGGGTTTGAGCTGCATGCCCCCTTTTAATCTTTGGAAAATAGAAGACTTCGGAGTCTTACCCTTTTCCACCTTGCTGAACACTGAAGGGCGATGTTACGAAGTGGAAGATCGCAATTTGTCAAACATAGAAGACTTTTATTTATTCTTAACATCTTCCTCATTACTTTCAGTAGTGTCTTTGCCATAATGTACTGAACAAGGGACTTCTTATCTTTATGCCGCCCTGAGATCCAGATGAGCTCAGATGGTATATAGCCAAGGCCAACCTTTAGAAGTGCCATGACACCCCCTTGCTCCTGTATTTTCGTTTGTGTTTCGTTGATGCCATATGGCTTAGCATCAACAACATGCCTCAAAGATGCTAACACTAACTTTTTGAAATCATAACCGAATTTCTTCATCAATTTATATCGATTTGGCTCACATCCATTATCATTACATACCTTTAACAAATCAACCTCTTTTTAAAGTGAGCCATTAGAAGAAATGACCAAGCCAGAGAAAAGGGCTCTAGTCACTTTGCTTTGACCTACTTTATAAGCTGGAAGCACACCTTTGTCTCCAAGGACATGCCAATTGGTCTCGTTGAATTTGCTGATAGACCTAGTTATGCTTTCGAGAGCTGTACATTTACTAAATGACGATTCACTGTCCTCATGGTGGTATCTGGGAATGTACCTAAATACTGGTGCTATAGGACTCATTTCAACAATTACTTGCTTAAGGGAGGAAGGCAGAGTTACCCAACTCTTTTCCTTCCCACATTGTTGTTGCTATTTAAACTTATCATTAATGCCACTATTTGACGCTGCATGCGTATCTTCACCACTATTCGAACCCCTTTTGCCGGTAGAGGGGATGACAGCGAGCATTGCCTCTTTTAAAATCGCCTCTTTCTCGAAGAATCTCGCATCCACAAAATAGGATCTGGCCTTAGTAAATGGTTTAACAATCTTATTTATTTTCTTTTCCCCATCCTGTTAGTAGTTAAGGCATTGGTGCAAAGTTGATGCCACAACTCCATGCTCATGAAGCTAAGGTTGTCCCAACAACAACTTGTATGAAGTTTTTGAATCTATCACATAGAAGATAGATGTTGTGGAGAGATCACCTATTATCAACTCAAGGCGGATCATGCCAATCGCGTGTTGACCTTCCAAGTTGAAACCATGTATCATCGTTTGACTCTTGGAGAGTTCCTCGACAGTGATCCCTAAGCCATTCATCACAGACTTAGGCATGATGTTGATTGCTGAACCACCATATGCTAAGATGCGCTTGACCTTTTGCCACTGAATATAGCCTATAACAAACAACGAACAGTTGTGGGGTTTAGACCTAAGCAATAGATCATCATCTATAAATGACACAGCCATGTTGCAAGTGGCGCATTGAGTTATGATCTTTGTAGGTTCCTTGATGTCCTTCACCTTGTTAGCATACAACTTCATATGGTGCAGGGCAAACACAATCTGCTCACGCATGTCTTCAGCCAGATGGAAAAATTATTTCCAACTCATGCCTACCAGTAATGCTTCTAGGATAGTAAGGACTTTGTCATTTGTATTAGAAGGGAGAGTTTTGAAAGATCTATTTGTTCATCTTCCTCAGCATCATCATCCTCGAGTTTAAAGTATGAGACCATGTTGGCTACAACCTTCTTAAAGAAGTCTCTTGGAAAGAATTCTTCTAATGTGATAGGGACAAGTGGCTCCTGCTTAAGGAAATCAACAAGTTGGACTTCATGTTTCTTACCAACATTAGATCTCTTCTTCCCTTTAGAGCGTTGATGGCTCGTTCTTCTGCCTTGCCTCTTTCTTCAATGGAGTGAGGGTGGTTAGACATGTCTTTACTTTCTAGGCATCCGTCTAGTAACAAGAGTCCATCCTTCGTCGTCCTCATCAAGGATGCCTAGCACAGGATCAACCGCCACAACTGTTGTGGGAACTATCAATGATGGCACCACTGGTTCCAAGCTTCCAAATTGTATGGTAACTAACTCTTCTCTTAGAGAGTGAGCTAAGTCAGGCTCCCCCATGAAAAGTTGTTGGGAAGATATTTGTTGTCATGGGGATGGACAAAGTTCACACCAGACTGTCGTGTGGTTAGCTTCAGCTGCCTTGTCTAAGCCTAGGATAATTGTTCCATCCTTAGCCAACTGTCTAATACGCTCCTTGAGTGTAATGCACTTTTCAAGAGGGTGATTAATGACCTTATGATGTCAACAATACTTGGGGTCATTAGTTTTTCCCACTTAGTGATGTAGATGTGGGTGGTAAGTGAACCAAATCAACTCAAACTCAAACTAAACAAGAATCAACCAAAGAAAAGTGAATATGGTGGAAGATAGTTTGAGATGGTTTGAAGAATAATAACAAAAAGAACAAGGATAAACAAGACCTTGTAATTAAGATAATCCTTCACGGAGCCACTCAATGACTTGATCTTGGGCTAATTCTCTTGTCTTAACCAAGGAATCACTCCAATTGGAAAAGGAAGAGAACCTAGAACACCACTTGAATGAGCCAAATTCAAGATATAGAACTAGGAATTTTGAGACACAAATGAGAATCACTCTCAAAGGTGCTTGTATTACTTTGGAAATCTCTTACAATGCTGAATGATTAGCTTCACATGCCCCTCCCCTTTTATAGACTCAGCAAAAGACAATCAAAGACTCAAATAACTCCTAACAATTAAAACTAGCTAATGAAAAGTCTAAGAAAAATGAAAAGACACATCATAAAAGGGGGTGGGGGAGGTTACAAGGAATATTCTAGGATTTTTGCAGCTGATTACATCAATCTAGAAGCATCTAAAACGTGCACAATATCAGCCACACAAATATATGTAACCTAAGACTCTTCATATTCCCAACATTAATCCTTGCAACTGCCTCAACTTCAACAGAGCATAACTTCCAGAATACTCGGCCAAATCACGCGTTCTTGGCTTGTTAGAAAGCCCTGGAAGTCTATTTTCCAGAATGGGCTCATTTGCTCAATTTGGATAAGCGGTTTGAAAGTTATGGCCCAAACAATGCACCTATCTCAGACTGGACTGGATCAGCACAACGTATCTTTGAGTGATATTTTGCCCAATCAAATGATGTCCAAATTAAATAAAATTGGGCTTATTTTAAATCTGACATCTTAAGCTTCAAAACCATGTGGAGCCTCAAGTTGTGGGTCCACGTTAGGTAGGCCAAAAGTGCACACAAAAATCGGGAAATTTCTGGATGAAGGCGGCACTACCTCTTCGGGCATGAACGCCAATTTCCGGCAAAGTTTGGCAACTTCCTTGACCTCTTGAAGCTTGAGTGAATCCTCCTTGGGCTGAGCTTGATGGTCCTTGGGCTTCTCACGATGGTCTCCATCATTCCCCCCGGGTAAGTGAAAGTTTGCCCTCAAACTAGGAAGGGGCTCATCATCGAAATAGGGGCTAAGATCGGAGACATTGAAGGTAGCCGAAACTCCATAATCTCCAGGTAGATCAACCTTGTATGCATTGGGCCCAACCTTCTCAAGGATTTCAAATGGACCATCGGAACGCGGCATCAACTTAGATTTTCTCTTTGAAGGGAAACGCTCCTTCCTCATGTGAATCCATACCAAATCTCCTGGTTGAAAATGTACCTCCTTGCGATGCTTGTTGGCGCTTTGCATGGCTCTTTCATTAGCCTTGGCAATGTTATCTCTAACTCTTGCATGAAGATCTTGGATCTCCTTGGCTCTTTTTTCAGCTTCCCAACTAAATTTTGTGGGAGTTGGAATAGGAACAAGATCCAAGGGACTCTTGGGATTGTAGCCATACACAACTTGAAATGGAGAGAGTTGGGTCGACTTACTAGGCACTCGATTGAATGCAAACTCGGCATGTGGTAGCAACTCATCCCAATTCTTCAAATGCTTCTTCACTAGGACTCGAAGTAAGGTACCCAAAGTCCTATTAGTGACTTCAGTTTGGCCATCAGTCTGGGGATGACAAGTAGTGCTAAACTTGAGTTGAGTACCCAATTTGCGCCATAGAGTTAGCCAAAAATGACTAAGAAACTTGGAGTCCCGATCAGATACCATGGTCTTTGGAATGCCATGTAGTCTCACAATCTCCTTGAAGTAAAGATTAGCCACTTGAGTAGCATCATTAGTGGTGTGGCAAGGGATGAAATGCGCCATATTGGAGAATCGATCCACAACCACCATAATGGAGTCTTTGTTCCTTTGGGTTCTAGGCAAACCCGTGATAAAATCCAGGCTAATATCTTCCCAAGGGGCTTGAGGAATGGGGAGTGGAGAATACAATCCTTGGGGCAAAGAATGGCTCTTAGCCATTTGACAAGTAGAACATCTTTTGATGAAATGCTCTACATCTCTTGACATCTTAGGCCAATAGTAGTGTTCTTTCAACATTGATCTAATCTTCTCAACACCAAAATGGCCAGCTAGGGCTCCTCCATGCAGCTCTTGGATAAGCAGTTCACGAAATCCACATTGAGGTATACAAAGGCGTGAACCTTTGAATAGGAACCCATCTTCTAAGTGGAACAAACCCATGGGGGTGTTTAAGACACTTCTCAAAAATGTCCTTGAAATCATCATCTTTTGGGTACAAATCTTTAACAACTTCAAACCCAAGTACTTTAGTACTCAAAGTGGAGAGTAATAAGTACCTTCTTGACAATGCATCAGCTCCTTTGTTGAGAGTACCCGCCTTATGTTGGATAGTGAAGTGGAAGGACTGAAGATACTCTACCCATTTAGCATGTCTAGGGTTGAGCTTGTGTTGTCCTTGAATGTATTTGAGAGCTTCATGGTCGGAATGAAGGATGAACTCACCTCCAACTAAGTAATGACGCCAATGCTCCAATGCTCTAATGATTGCATAAAACTCCTTGTCATAGGTGGAGTACTTCTTCTTGGCATCGTTGAGCTTCTCACTAAAAAAGGCAATGGGTCTCCTCTCTTGAGATAGGACAGCTCCAATTCCTACCCCGGATGCATCACATTCTACTTCAAAGACTTTGGTAAAGTCAGGCAAGGCTAGAACGGGGGAACTAGTGAGCTTCTTCTTGATCTCTTCAAAGGCTTGTTGTGCTTGCTCATTCCATGAAAACTCTTTGCCTTTAATTACCTCGGTCATAGGAGCCACGATAGTGCTGAAATTTCTAATGAACCTCCGGTAAAATGAGGCTAGGCCATGAAAACTCCTTACTTGAGTGACGGATGTAGGAGTTGGCCACTCTTGAATAGCCTTGATCTTGCTTTCATCAACTTGGAGGCCTTGGGCGGAAACAATGAAACCCAAGAATACCACTTGAGGAGTGAAGAAAAAGCATTTCTCCATATTGCCATAAAGTTGTTCTTGTGAAAGAATCTCAAAAACTTGTTGCAAATGCTTGGCATGCTCCTCCTCGGTCTTGCTATAGACCAAGATATCATCAAAGTAAACGACAACACAAGTTCCAATGAGGGGCTTGAGAACTTGGTTCATGAGTCTCATAAAAGTGCTCGGGGCATTAGTAAGCCGAATGGCATTACAAGCCACTCATATAAACCTCCTTTAGTCTTAAAGGCGGTTTTCCATTCATCACCTTCAAAAATACGAATCTGATAATAGCCACTTCTAAGATCAATCTTAGAAAAGATAGCGGCTCCATGTAATTCATCCAATAGATCTTCCAATCGGGGAATAGGAAACCGGTACTTGATAGTGATCTTGTTTATTGCCCGGCTATCAACACACATACGCATGCTACCATCCTTCTTAGGAACAAGGAGGGCGGGCACGGCACATGGGCTTAGACTTTCCCGAATTAAACCCTTGGACAAGAGATCATCCACTTGTCTTTGGACTTCTTGAGTTTCGCTTGGAGACATCCGGTATGCCGGCTTGTTTGGAAGTACGGATCCGGGAACGAGGTCTATCTTGTGTTGGATAGATCTTGGAGGGGGAAGGCCATGTGGAATTTCTTGTGGAAAAACATGGTGATAGGCTTGTAGAAGAGGGGTGAGTAGTGGATGTGAGGGAGATGAGGGCTTAGACTCTTCTTGTAAAAGTATCAAGTCTTTAAAAGACTCATACTCATGATGCTCAGATTTGAGAAGAGTAGTAAAGAAGACTTCCAAATGATGATTGTCTTTTGGTTGAGAGGGGGAAGGACTTTTGAGAGGGGTAAGAGTGATTTTCTTACGGTCCTTGAGAAAAGAGTAAGTGTTCATCCGGCCATCATGGATGACACTTCTATCAAAAAGCCATGGTCTACCCAATAATATATGGCAAGCATCCATGGGGACTATATCACACCAAATCTCATCTTTATAGTTTTTCCCAATTGAAAAAAGAAACAAGACAACGGTGAGTAATTTGCAAACCTTTGCCTTGATTCAACCATTGTATGGTGTAGGGATTTGGACGAGGAGAGACTTGCAGCTTGAGTTTGTCCACCATAGTCTTTGAGGCAACGTTAGCACAACTACCTCCATCAATGATAAGGGAACAAACCTTGTCTCCTACGGTACACCTGGTGTGAAAAATGGCTTCTCTTTGCTCCATGTCCTTTTGAGTGGCAATTCCACTCAAGGCCCGGCGGATAACAAGCAACTCTCCTTCATCGGGGCCTTCCTCAACTTCTTCCAAACTTCCTTCTTCAAAGTGCTCTCCTTCTTCTTCATCATAGGCATGTTCATCACATGCTTCTTGGTACTCCGCTAGGGAAACAATCCTCCTGTTTGGACACTCAGATGCATAGTGTCCCATGCCTTGACACTGAAAGCAACGAACCTTGTCCTTTGATTTGGGCTCTTGTGTGGAGGGTTTTGGAGGGGTTGGAGTGGTGTTTTTGGTTTGTGGAGGTGGGGATTTTGTGGACGAGGAGGGTAGTACGGAGGCTTTTGTGTGGGGTAAGGACGAGAGAGAGGCTTGGAAAGGACACTCTTTCCCTTTGATTTCTTTTGTTGCTCTACCTTGTAGGCTAGAGAACTCAAGTCATCTAGGGATGAATAGGGTTGCAACTCAATTACATGAGCAATGGACTCATCAAGACCGGTCAAGTATCTTACCAAGGTTTGTGAGTCATCTTCTCTCAAATCGCATTTGAGTAGGAGTTGTTCAAACTCCCGAGTGTATTCTTCCACACTCTTGGATCCTTGCTTGAGTCGATGGAGCTTGAGATAATTGTCTTGCACATAGTGAGAGGGAAGAAACTTGGCCTTGAGTTTTTCTTTCATTTTGGCCCAAGTTCTGATTTTCCCTTTCCCGTTTCTTGCTCTTTTCGCTCCAAGGTTAGCCCACCAGATTGAAGCATATTTTCTGAGTTTAAGGGCTACAAGCTTTACCTTCTTATCTTCCGGGATGTCCTCATATTCAAAGATCCTCTCAATGGTGTGCAACCAATCGAGAAATAAGTCCGGATCAAGTTGGCCTTCAAATTCGGGGATGTCAATTCGGACACCACCAATATTTCCTCCTTGCCTTCGTCTCCTTGGGGGTTCCTCATCACTTGAATTGGCATGGGAGTGATGGACTTCCTCTTCAGATTCAACCACCGGTTCATGAGGATGAGAGGGAGTGGGGCTATGAACCCACCTTCTTTTCTCCTCCAAAAGTTGCCCAAGTTGAGTTCGAAGATAAGTGAGTTGTACTTCTAACTCTTCCACACGTGCTTGGTCGCTTCTTGTGGACTTTGTAGACATGTTGGAGATGCGTTGAAGGAAGAATATGCAGCAGGGAAAGTGGCACGGTCGTGCAAGGGGGCACGGTCAGGCCGTGCTATGCTTCGGCTGAAGAAAATGCAGAAAAGTAGAGTGGCACGGTCGTGCTTGGCGGCACGGGGGCACCGTGCTCCGTCTCGACTTGAAGATTCCTGGAAAAAGAATATGGCACGGTCGTGTGTTGTGGCACGGGGGCACCGTGCTGCTTCTCTGGTCTTCAAGACTTCGGATTGCCGGTTTGTGCCTTTTTTTTTTTTGTATTTTGGCTTTTTGGGATGTGTTTGGGTATGATGTGGGTCACTTAAAAGCCTTGGCTCTGATACCAATTGATGTAGATGTGGGTGGTAAGTGAACCAAATCAACTCAAACTCAAACTAAACAAGAATCAACCAAAGAAAAGTGAATATGGTGGAAGATAGTTTGAGATGGTTTGAAGAATAATAACAAAAAGAACAAGGATAAACAAGACCTTGTAATTAAGATAATCCTTCACGGAGCCACTCAATGACTTGATCTTGGGCTAATTCTCTTGTCTTAAACCAAGGAATCACTCCAATTGGAAAAGGAAGAGAACCTAGAACACCACTTGAATGAGCCAAATTCAAGATATAGAACTAGGAATTTTGAGACACAAATGAGAATCACTCTCAAAGGTGCTTGTATTACTTTGGAAATCTCTTACAATGCTGAATGATTAGCTTCACATGCCCCTCCCCTTTTATAGACTCAGCAAAAGACAATCAAAAGACTCAAATAACTCCTAACAATTAAAACTAGCTAATGAAAAGTCTAAGAAAAATGAAAAGACACATCATAAAAGGGGGCGGGGGAGGTTACAAGGAATATTCTAGGATTTTTGCAGCTGATTACATCAATCTAGAAGCATCTAAAATGTGCACAATATCAGCCACACAAATATATGTAACCTATCTCAGACTGGACTGGATCAGCACAACGTATCTTTGAGTGATATTTTGCCCAATCAAATGATGTCCAAATTAAATAAAATTGGGCTTATTTTAAAGCTGAAATCTTAAGCTTCAAAACCATGTGGAGCCTCAAGTTGTGGGTCCACGTTAGGTAGGCCAAAAGTGCACACAAAAATCGGAAAATTTCTGGATGAAGGCGGCACTACCTCTTCGGGCATGAACGCCAATTTCCGGCAAAGTTTGGCAACTTCCTTGACCTCTTGAAGCTTGAGTGAATCCTCCTTGGGCTGAGCTTGATGGTCCTTGGGCTTCTCACGATGGTCTCCATCACTTAGTAAATCGTCCAACATTCCTGAAAAATCTGAGTCAGGAAACGGGTGCTTCTTTTCTTGAAGCTTCTTCAATATAGGACACTTCTTTCCAACATCTCTCATTGATGAGTGCTGCTTTTTCTCTACTCTTTGGCTGTGTTCGGCAACAGTATTTTGGGTAGCATTTAGTGCTTTGACCATGTCAATACACTAATTAGTTAATTTTCAGTGCTCGAAAAACTAGTATTTTGACTGGCATTTCAAATAGCATTTAGCATTTTAAGTAGCATTTTTGAAAAAATAATAGTATTAATGTTTGGCATTTAAAAGTAGCGTTTTATATTTTTTAGCTAAAAATATTCTTTAAAAATTTTATCTTTAGAAATTATCTATATCCTTTTATGTCAATTTACATTAATCAGTTAGCATTACAGCTAAATTTACCGCACACATTAGTTTTAATCGCTAATCTAAATAGCTATCCGCTACCTGAATCGCTATCCGCTACCTGAACAGCTAATTTTGGGAAATAGGGCCTTAGTTTTCTTGAAATTCGGAATTGTTCCATTGTCGAAACTGACATGGATTCTTTGGTCAGGATCTTAGAGGACTTAGAACTTTTCTTAAAGCCACCCTTATCCTTCTCGCTTTAGAAGTAAGAGAAGCTTGACCACGACGATTAGCCATCGTCATCTCCATATCGTGCACCTTAGGAGCCAACTCTTGAAAAGTTCTTGGCTTGCTCATTTGTATGACGTAAAGTAAGTCCCATTCCATGCCTTGAGCACACATTTCCACAGCTGAAGCCTCAGATAAAGGATCCTTGCACTCGAGGTTGAGTGCACACCAACGGTTGATAAAGTCAAGAATAGGCTCATCCTTCCACTATTTAGTATTTGTTAACTCAGTCATACAAATAGTGTGTAGAGTATTATAAAACCCATTGAGAAACTCTTGCTTCATCTACTCCCAACTATCAATGGACTCAGGCAGTAGGTTAGTGTGCCAGTCGAACGCGATACCCTTTAGGGTCCGGACAAACTGTTTCACCAATAAGTCACCACCAGTGCCGGCATTCTTACATGTCTCGATGAAGTGTGCAATGTGTTGTTTTGTTACCTCTCCCATCGAATTGGTTGAACTTAGAAGGATAGCAACCACAAGGCATATGAAGAGCATCAATTCTCTTTGTGTAGAATTTGGTGTAGAGGTGACTCTTCTGTAAACTGATCCCAAGCTGAGATTTGACAGCACTTGCAATCAACTCCTGGATTTATTCAGCAATCATTGATCTTAAAGAGGAATCATTCTACAGCTTGCCTCCTTTTTTCTACCCGCTGTCGTCCTCAAAGGCTTCACTTCTAGTAGACCCCCTTTTCTTCTTCATCGCTGCTTGTGTCCTTGTTAAACGCTGCACGTGGCCCTTTTTCTAGTTTCTTCATATGCTCTTCTTGGCGTTTGATGTGTGTGTCTTTCTCTACACTCTCTTTAGAGAGTCTTTCCAATATCACCTTCATGCTAGCTAACTCTTCTTCAAAGTTAACAGCTCCTATCATCATAGCAGGCATGATGACAGTACGGGACGACTTAGTTTCAAATTGTGAAAAGACCACCTTCCCTGGTGATGGTGCAGAGGAATTACTACTGTAGTAGTTTTCCACTTTGAAGAATGAAGATTGAGGCTTCCTCTTCAACTCTAGAATAGATTTTTCCTTGGGAGGGTCAATAGATTGAATTTTACAGACTTCGTCAAGCATGTTGGAGTCGGTATCATCATGTGACTGCAAGGTTACAACTGCAGCGATGGTTTTTGCGACGGTAGTTGCTACAGCCTTCACCATGCTTCTTGTTACCACTCCGCTACATTGAGGGCTAGAGATGGCATCATAGTTGGTAGATCTTTGATGCAAAGATCCATTATTTTTCTTCCAAGATAGGCTGACATCACTCCTTGTGGCCATATCTTCCTTGCAGAGAGGTGGTTGAAAATTTAGGTTTCAGGAGAAGGAGATGAGAGGCAGAGCGGTCCCACCGACCGTGCCACAAATTTGTAACCACAAATTTTGGGTCTAAATCAAATAAAGACAAGAAATATTGAACAAATTTAATTTTGTATTTATAATTATAGAAGGTGTACAATCTCTTTCTGTTTGCTACAAAAGAACAAATGTAACTTCTTTGATTTGATCTCTTATTATAACTTGACAGAGGGCTGGAATAGCTTGAATCTCGATCAAGTGTATGATTCGATCTCTAGAGTAAATGACACGTTTCGATGTGCTTATGGTCTACTACTAGAGAGTCTTCTCCCTGAGAATTTTTTCTATGAATGAGGGGGTAGAGTTATATTTATAGGAAAAAGCCCCCTCTTCTATAGGGTTTGCGAATTAATAGTCGTCTTGGGTCGATAGATGGGCCTTGAAGTTGGGCCGATGACTTGGCAGTTTGTTTAACTTGATGACTTGGTAGTCCACGAGGCCGATGACTTGATAATCTTATTAAGCCGTTGACTTGATACTGTATTAGACCATTAACTTGGTAATCATTTGGGCCAAATAATCAAATTAATGAATCAGACTAACCAAATTAATTAATTTGAATTATTTTATGATGTGGCACCTATTTATTTATTTTTCTAATGCCTATGGTACTATAATTACCAAAAATAAAAATACTACCTTTCATCTATCATCTATGGATCTGCTGAAATTTTTTTTTGCTTGTAACAATTATGCACCAAAATGATTCTTAGGGTCACGCTTTTTTTTGTTTTGATAGAAAAAAAAAAGTTTATTAATAAAAAGTCATGCAACATCTATATCGATAATTTTTGATGTGAATAAATCTAAAGTATCAAAACAAATCTCTATTTGAACAAAGTTAATGATAAATATACCAATTGGCTTTATACTTGCAGTGGCATTTTATCTTTTCCAAACGTTGGCGAGCTATAGAATAAGTATCAGTTACAAATCTAACTTAATGGAAAGTCATCTTGATAAACTCATATTAACTTCCATTGTTGAATTATTTTTGATCAAACCCAATTAAACAAACTGATAAATTAGAAAAATAGTCTTTAACTGAATCAACAATCCTGATAACACTTGCATAAATTGGCAAGAGAAATAACCCGCACAAAAGGTAAAAATTAAAACCGTTGAAAAATAAATCCTAACTTTGACAAGAAGGACAGAAATCATAATTCTCACGAGGCGATAAACCTAACTATTATAAGGAGAAAAAAATTATTAGAATAAATCAACAATATTACTATAAATTAAAGTCAACTGAACGTGTGGAATGTTTAATGTTTTTTCCCTTTCTGCTTTCTCCTTTTCTTCTCTGTTATTATTATCATTTTGTGGGGGTGCCAATCACCCCCAAAATTATTCGCATGAGAATCTAAGCAATATAATACGCATAAACCAAAAATAATCAGAGTTCCAAATTAAGATTTTAAAAAATTATCTTGAATTTATTTAAAAACTTATATATTATCCTTTTCATGAATGAAAAGTAATTAACCTCGATAGTGTGCTATTGTAAGTACTAATAAGTTATATAAAATTAGTATATTATCTGCAATTTTTGTGAATTAGGATTTTTTTAAATAGAAAATTGCATATGTTAAATTCTTTTCACAATATGATTGATCCAATGAGGTGCCTTTTGCATGTATTGGCGTCGCTAATGAATCTTCCAGTAAAGTAATTAATAATTGATCATAACTATAATAATTTTGCAATTTTTGCCCATCTGACATTAGGGTCAAATTTTTTTAAAAAAAATGTCTTCACTCAAGACCACTATTATGATGGAGACACCATACGGATGAAGTTTTGTGGTCAGTTGAGAGTTGAGACGAGAAGCAAAACAGATAGATTAGAAGGCAATTTACTCAATATTTTTCGTACAAAAATTTTACATTCCTCAGAATATTTGATATTAAATTTTGAGAGAACTTATTCCATTCCTCAGAATATTTTATAAATAGAAAACTAGCCATGACCCCCACGCTGCCCCGAGATTAAGTTCTGAATAAGTAAATGACACTTTAAAAGTATCGTTGAATAATTATTGGGTCGACGTCTATAAGTTGGTATTAAAAAATAATAAAGATTTTAGTCCAACTCAAAAGAATTGGCTTAAGTAGTGAAAATATTATTACTCATATATTTGTTTTTTCATTGAAGAATTTTTTTATAAAAGAAATTTTAAGCATATATCTTTTTTAAGTATTTACCCGTTAGTTGCATCGGATTTGAGACTAAATCATCAACATTTTTTTTCTATATGTGTGTGTCCGCGCGCGCATGTGTATGTGTGTGTAACTTTTTTTCTATAGAATAAATCATCAACATTTCCATATTGGCAATAACCACCTCCACCTATTTGAGACTAAAACACATCAAGCTTCAAAGTTTCAATCAGCAAACCAAATTTTTATTTGACCCCTGAATACAAGTACTTAAGAAAATTCTTGTTGATCCTGTTTATGCAGGAGATGAATGAAGAGGAAAAAAAGATATATAATTTGTACCATATATATATATATATATATATATATATATATATATATATATATATATATATATTATATATATATATATATATATATATGCATTTTGGCATTTAGAAAAAAAAAAAGAAGAAGAAAAGAGGTCGGGTTTAAAGAGATCGTTATGAACCTTAGTAAAGCAAATTAGTGTTTATTAGGTTTTCTTTACGGAAATGTATTGTAGATTACATTTGTAAAG